>WEIV01025137.1:1183-87793 GCA_013390005.1 Calyptomena viridis | reverse complement strand
TTACAAGTCTTTTGTCCAACATTTCAGAAAAGACAGTTTAAACCAACAGTGAGACTGAACTAAAACAACTCTCTAGAAGTGACAAGCATCAAGATGCCAGCACATACTCATATAAACATGATGAAACACTTACTTCTCTGTCACTGTCAAAGTAAAGAATATTTCACGACACCTACAAAAGAGAATCCTTAAACAGTTCTTCAGATTTTTCCATGACTTGTGTGGGGCAAGTTGTGCAAGAAATTCTGAAATACTGAAACATCTACAAGTTTTATCTTCAGTCAAGTCTGCACAGTTTGGCCCAGTAAGCTATGAAAAAGTAGGAGGAACTGCAAAACAGCTTGCTAATTCTCTCCATTAATGCCAAAGTTGCCCTTTCTTCAACAGCAAAGAGCAAACATGCCTCACATGATTAGAGAGATGAGGTGAAACTCCCAGGCTCTATTCCAGTCACCAACACAACTTGTGATGACTTTAATACCTCATATAACTTCTTGGTGAACACTCCCTCAGCAGTGAGATAGACAAGTTCTTATTAGTTTAAGGTCATGTTCAGCAAGCAGTCAGAAGTCCATACCTACTCAAAGATTCAATTCGGACTGGTTTTCATCAAAGTTACCAAAACAGTACAGCTCAACTATTGCACCTCCAGGTGTTTAATAGTTCATGCTAAAGGACTTGAGTCTGGCAATCCCCCTCTCCCCTTTCATTTCCCCATTTGCAGGATGCATGCTGACATAGGAACATCACCTGGTTGTGCAAAGCCATGTCCCTTTCCTCCATTCAGGCAGGAATGGGAGTTCAGGAGGCAAAAGCAAAGCTCACTGCCTTGCTTTCCCCACAAGGCAGTATACGTCCTGATATTTCCCTTAGGAAGGCTGTTGCAAGACTGCGTACAGAGCATTTTGCAGTTCCATAACAGTTATCATTGGAGCACTTTGAAATGCTGTTATGAAAAAAGCATCTACGATCAGCTGCTTGTTTCCTTCATGTGCTGCATGTCTAACTACCCATCACCATTGCTGCTTTTCAGAACACCTCCACTATGAGGGACCAGTCACACTGGGAATCAAAGAAATCCCACAGGTAAGTTGATCACAGCTATGTTCTGAAACAGGAGGGCTGTTGTTGACCACATGTTGACCATGTTGTTGACCATCAGTTGACCACACAGATGAGGTGTGGTCAGAGGACTATCAACAATCACATCAGCACACTCCAGACTCCCCGGGCTGGCACACTGGGTTTGATAGTGTTTTACCTAACTAATCCTTTCCAATATGAAAATAAGTGGCTTTGCTTCTAAAGCATTAGAGAACCACCACTATCCAGAGACAGACAGATTTTCGGAGGGTAAAAGATCTCCCATACCAGCACTAAGCTACGCAGCTAAACAGTTCTTTGGTAGGCTCCCCTTCTCTTGCTCTTAAAATAGCAAGAGAAGAAGCAGTTCCAAGGGACTCCTGAGAGACCAAGGCTGCAATTTGTCTCAATCCTTGGTGGACCGAACAATTTGGAGAAACTTATTTGTCCTTGCTGGCTATAAAGGCAATTTAGATAGTTATTGCAATTGAGTGTGCTCCACAGTAGATATATGGTGTCAGATAGAGAGCTCTTCTAGGTTGCAGACTGAAGGTACAAGTTATTGGGCCAAGAATACTTTCTCTGGACTTACAGAGCCTTAAAATAAGAAAACAATTTCTTAGAAAGGTGAGAAAACCAGCAGTACTCCAGGCACTGCTCTGAAATTCCTGGTCATCCATTACAGATGCTTTTTACTAGCAGCCTTCTCCAAACTCAGCTAAGTTTCCTTCTAGAAGGTCAATCAAATCACTTTGCCAAGAAAGGTAGGTCTCAAAGGCTGAACGCACCACAGTCTGTTAAGTGGGCACAGCACAAAGCTATATTTCACTAGTAAATAACAAAGCTTTTTCAGAGACATACAATAAAGAGACTGGATTGAAGGGAAGAAGACAAGATCTGGATTATCAAGGCATCTGGCTGAGAATGTGGTAAAGAAAGGATCACAGTCACCACTGCAAAAGTATACAGTTCAGTTAGATTCACTCAGAGAGGCACAGCAGATATTTGGCAGATCTTCAGAATCAGACACAACACCTATGTCACAGGCCCAAAGATGAAGTCTCTGGCCTACTCAGCATTAGATTGGTCCATGTGCAAGAAAAGAAGGCAGGATCGGAACAGGGATACAGAACAAAGACATGAGTACCAAGGTGCTAGGTTTGCCAGGATGTGAAGAGGTGATAACAAGGATGTCTGGCTTAACAGCTACTATCTCACATGTCTCAGTCTTCCTTTTGTGATAGCAGCAACCACAACCTTCATTTTTCCAAGGCTTTCACATAGGGATCTGGGCCCCCTTATACAGGCTGTTATCCCACCCCTACCAGCCTGCTTCCCTACAAGTTATGCCTAGAAATGCTGTGTTGAGCAACACCTTTTGATCTCTCACACAGGAGTGCTTGAGCTCACATCAGCATTCTGTTCCAGGAGCAGCATTACTAACATATTGAGGACATCTACTTAGTAAAACCACAGTCAAACTAGGGAATAGATCTTTAAACCAAGAAGAAGCCCTAGAAACATGCATGCAGGCCAGTAATACTCCAGTTCTGGGCAAATTAGCTGAAACTCCAAGACTGCTCACAATTCTCTTCTAATAACAATCTTTCACTATGAACAAAAAATTATTCTGGAGGAGAAAAAAAAAAAACTAATCACTAAAAAGCAATGGAAATTAGTTATTATGAACTCTGTTCCATTAATTAAACTATAAGCTTTTAGAGAGTTAATGTGCTTCTGAAAAAAGGAATAGGAAGTCTTTTTTGTTAATTAATCAGGCAAATAACGTCATCTTTCCATGTTGTCAACAAGGAGTTATTCCATACAGCAATCATCTTCTGCTCACTACAAAGAACACCCTCATCTGAGCAGCCTGAGGGACATTTGCACAGTCCATAAGCAGTTACAACAAAGCTGTATTCTCATGAGCATGTTGCCATTGGGCCTCTCTCTAAATTTGGATGTTACACTTAACTTGAACCTCCCTGTTAGGACACAGGCCAGATATTGCTTTAAAAATCCCATTGTAAAAGGCAAATGCCAGGAAACCTGGTTCATTCTAGTCATGCCTCCTTCTACTCCACAACTAGAAGGGTTCTGAGCAGGGGAAGAGTTTTCTATGGTTGAAAGCCAGAAGGTCACTGCTGCCAAGCTCTCCTATGCCAGGTTTTTCTTCCCTCCACTCTCCAGAAAGAAAAACCAGAAACGATTACTGCAGTCTAGTTCACCTCTTCCTCCAAATCTGTTAAATAAGCTTGTCACCTCCTCTAACCAGTACTTTTCCTTCTCCAAATATCTGGAGAGAGCAGTTTTGACCAATACAAAATACTTTAAAATTCAGGGCTTTTTGCACTGTAATGATACCAGTTCTCACCAAAGCCTGAATTCATAATTTTTAATACACAATTTTAAACTAAACTATCACTTGTTTTATTATATAGGGATCCATCATAGATTGAGTCATTTAGACACACACATTCCCCAAGGTGCTCTCTTACAAAAATTCATATCAATGACACTGAACAACAAGATCCAAAGAAAAGAAGTGCCAGACAAATGAGCACCTCTTCCCTTTCCAGTTACTAAATAGCACAGGCCATATTGTGCTTGCTCATAAGAAACGTGAGAAGTTGCACAGATTTCAAGGGATTTTTTTATGTAGCAAAACATTTTGTTCCCCTTGCATTGTTTTAATTTTGAACTTGTGCTGTCAGCATTGATATCCCTGATGAAGTATTTTAGCAGAAAATACGAGCAAGTTCTTTACCACCTCTGAAACACTTGGACCAGAAAGGTTTTGGAGGAACTTGATGGGAAAAGCATAACTATGTTTCTGAGAAGAGGATTCAGTAATAGAAACAGAAGCAGTCATATACTACTGATGGGTTAATCTCTTGCTTTGCATTTGTCTCATACAGGGTGATTACATTATTTCAGCAAAGCTGACTAATGAAGATGGTGTCACCGTTGCTTGTGCTGATTTTACCGTGAAAAATTATTTAGAGTATTATTAACAACAAACCAATTTCATGAAAGCTACAGGCTACCAAAGCTATTCAAGCCAAGTGGTCTGCTTGCATGCTACAATGATTCTGAAGAAAATAATCTCCACATGGTGATTCTGATGCTGTTCCTCTTTATAATTCATTATTTTCAAGAATTTACTAGATCCTCTAGTGGTAATTTTATTTCTAAATGCACACTGTAACCTACTTTTTTCTTCTAATATATACAGCTGTAAGTAGAAAGTATCCAATACCAACATTCTCGTTTTAGGATGAAAATTGCACAAAGCAGATCAAGCAAGAGCTTAAACATTTTTTTGCAGTAAGTTATGGAGGTATCCATTTCTAACACAGGCTAAAGATGACTTTATATATATATATCACATATTATGCAGTTACAGAACTCAACATCTTAAATCTTCTCTGAGCTCTGTCTGAAGATTCCACTAGTATCAATTTTGTGATAACACAGAACAAAACCATATAGGATAAACATGCCTTTTTTCCAGTGATCCATGTCCTGTCACTGGATTCATATCACTCTAGTCTTCTGGAGTTTACCTGGAGTTTTTTGGTCTTTAATGTCTTTAAAGTGATATGTGAATCATTCTATACCTAAACTATGTGCTCTTTTTGCTTCTCAATAAATTCACAATGAAAGAATGTTTTTTCTCATTTTTCATCATGATTCTAGGATCTCTCCAAAGCTTAAGGGGGAAACAGGAGGTGGTGAAAAGGAAGAGGGGAGGGAAGATTGAGGGAAACAAGTTAAATGAGTACATTTTAAATATGAAGTATCATGTTTACACATATATTCACAGAGGACAAACTGTTCCTTGCTTTGAGCTTGAAGCCCCAGGAGAAGTAACACAAATTACATTCCAGGTGCAACACATCCCCAAATCCTCTCATTCCAAAAGCCTTTGTACCTGGAATAGTTGATGGCATAGAGCATAGTCCAGGCATAGAGCAGTACACAAGATTAGGATCTTGGGTTGGACAGTATAGAGACCTGTTTGGGATCCTTTCCTGTAGGGGAAGGTTTGGGAATAAGGTTGAGTTCTGATTTGGAAAGGTATGGGCAGGAATCAGAGACACAGGAGAGTCCTGAAGCTGAGCACGAGTTCACGAAGGATGGTAGTGAGCATTGGACTGCAAGCCTCACCTTGGAGAGGTGCATGTACAGCTAAGGCAGCTGTGGCTCACATCTGGCCACACAGGAGTTCTGACACATGGCCTCCATCCTACACACTCACATTCTGCAGCTCAAACGAATTCCTGAGCAGCAAGAGGTTGGTTCCTGCCGCACAGATAACCAACATCGCAGAGCAGCCAACAGCTATCTCTTGCTTTCCTCCTGTCCAGCAAAATTCTCACCTGATATCCCAGCAAAGGAAAGCAAGTCTCTGAGCCCTACTTGCATAGGGAGGCTTACAACTGCTGAACATGAACCAACAAGTGCCACAAGATGGGATAGAACATGTTCCAACACACTGAATTTTGAGGAGATTTCTATTACACCCTGGTTTGAAAAAAAAAATGTATGAACCTATCTTTACCCTTAGCTCTCATGCAATTGACTATGACAAAGAATCCAGCTAAAGCATAGACCCCAGTCTCCTCAGTGGATTACTCTGAAGTAATCTTCCCAGGACTGACAAATGTTCCAGTGAGACAGATGGAATGGGAATCTGCTCCCCAGGAGCTCCCACAGGGCTCAGGCAAACACAATGATCAGTGTTCTACAAATACACTCACTGATCAGTTAAAGCTGAGATAAAACAGCTACTACAAGTTTCTACCAAGTCACGCACCAAGTCTAGTCACAGAGACTTCTGTGTCTCAGCAGACAAAGTCCCAGACTGCCAGACACGCACACATCTCCCACCACTCCTTTACACCAGCTCATCCCTAGTTCAGTGTGAAGGTCCACCCACAAATCTAGCTCTCATCCACCCAGCCTCGTTATGTGGCTCCACACTCCTGACATCCTTATTTCTGTACAACAGTAGGATGGGGCAGTGCTACAGTGTTCAGCCAGCTTAGAACAGGAAAGTCTTCCTGGACCTTACATGCAGGACCTTCCCTATGCAGTGTAAAAATGCTGACTGTGGGAGATATGAGGGCAGAAAGTCACATATTGTACCCTGGAACAGCGAGGGGAAAGTCTTTCTTGGATTGCTCTGCCAGCCTTACAGATTGCTTTGGTTTTCCCTCAATACCCACACCTCGAGGGAGGCACCCAAAAACCATGTACTCTGGACTAGTGTTGGCTGGATAATGGAGAGCTATTTAAAAATAGGAATTGTAAAAAAATGTATTATAAAGCAATCCTCCAGACTAACAACCACAGGGTTAACTTCCTGCTGTCTGCTCTCTTCCCTTTCTGAAGGGGCTGATCTCCCCTTCAAGGCAGAGATGCTCTGTGGTCCTTCAGCAGTGCTCTGACTCAGGAAGGAGAGCCATTCATAACATGAGAGATACATTCAAGCCCAGCTTCCCTCTTGCTTCTCTAGTGCAAACATATTTTGAGCTGGCCTTAAACTGATTCTGATCTCAAGCACACTGATGTCTATGACAATCTCCCCAACAGAGTACAAACTAAATAAAAGAAATACAGAAGGGACAAAAATTACGAGGGAAATAAAAAACATGGAAAAATGTCAGAACTAAAGCTGCTTTTAACATATAATGCGAGATGCAAGATGTTTGCATAGAAAGGTTTTAAGTCCTCAGGAACAGGATCTTCCTCCTTCCTCTGCTCTCTCTCTCAAGAGACTGCTCTGTTCCTCACTTGTGTATCTCCTCCCAGAAACAAGCTTTTTACATGTCCTCTGCCAGTGAGACTGAGCAAGAATACCACATTCACCAAGTAAGCATCCCTACCAGACACCAACCATGAAGCCTGAAAGGATTAGAGAGGAGAGGTTTGTTTCAGCCAAGAGACTCATTACCAAGAGGGATTCAAGCAGCCCTTATTGGGTAAGAAAGGGGGAATCTGGAACAAAGGGATCAGACAGAGAAGAGGCCCTAGAAGGGCAGAGCCTGAGGCTCAAGGTGATTTCTGCCAGCAGGGCATTTTGTTGATAAGGGTAACAGAGCTACTCAGTCTGCCAGGCATAAGCCTGCAAATGGCAAAGCATTCCCTGTTGGCCCTGTGATAATGCCTGTAATATCTGGTTATACAGTAAGCCTTAGGTTGTTTTCCTAAACCAGGCAGTGGCTGGCAAAGCTAAAATAAACTACTGCACACTGCAGTAAAACAGCCTCACACATAACTTCTTTCTCCCTCCTGATACTTGCCCTCTTCCACTCAGCTGCACAGACAATACTGATGCCATCAATGCAAGATCAGGGCACTCCCAGACCAAGCAGGGAGCAACTTAAAAGAGGTTCAAACTCCAACCACTTTGATCAGGGGAGTGGCTCCACCAGAGCCAAAATAAATGTTTGCTGATAATCCCATGCCCTCTGTTTGCTTGTGTGGCTCCCATTTTATTAGCCTTCCTATGGTAAATTTTACAGCTGGGGTTAGCAGAGTGATAAAATGCACAGATTATATTCTTCACTGTTGCTGATTTGCTTCTGCCCAATTTAATGGGGCTTTACCTTGAAAAACCAAGTACTTTGATCCAGGATGCTCTCTTGCCCCTTGAAAAGTTTCACCTCCTTCTACTACTTGGCAATCACTAGTTCAGAAAACAACAGCCTGCTCAGGGTGGGAGGAGAGCGAGTCATAATCAGATTTCCCTACTGAATGCTTGAGATGCTCTTTACAAGAGCACTCAAATCAGAGATCCTCCTCAATTGCTGTATTGACAGCAATTTCCCCTCCCTCCCTGCAATGCTCTGCCTGGGCTCCAACAGGACCTCTCAGGTGTTGAAACACAAATAAGAGCAGGATCAAGACCACAGAAACCTTTTGGCTTCCTGTGATTTGATTTCTCACCCCGTCATCACTGAGGCAGAGACTTGTGTCTACACAATAGGTTTTGATCCAGCCCCAAACACAATGCCATAACTTTCATCTGTTCTTTCTCCTTCATTTATTCAAGTTATGCCCTACCTATTTCTCATTTTGAAAGACAGGAGAGAAGCCAGCAGAAGAAGGGGCCTTGCTCTGTCTTTATTTTTTCAAGTTCAAACCTCTCAGATTAAAATCTACACTGACTTGCATCACTTAGCTAGAGACACCTTTGTTCTATCCAGATAAAAATCAAAGATGAACCAATTTATTAACTGTGGCATGGTAAAAGCTAAAGAAGCTGTCAGTAACTCTCTAGTCCCAACATGGAATTCCTATTGCTTTGCAGGAGGCTGAGAAATTACTGTTCGGTCTTTAATGTTGAGTTTTATGAATAGAAAACTGGTTTGCCCCAGAGCTTGTATTTATTATTCACAGCTTGGTTTGCTCCCTAAAAACAGGAAAGCAACATCAAATTCAAGGTCTCCCTGGATGTTAGGGAACTGCAGAGTGAGATCAGGAACAAACAATACTTTTCCATTCCTAATTCTTTTGTCAGCATCTGCAAGGGTAAATACACAACAAAAACCATTAGAGTTCAAAAAAACATTAGTACCTTGTGGATAACGAGTACAAACAAACAGTCTTAGAGCTACTATTGCAATGAGCTTTTGTACTGCAAGTGGAGAAGATGGCAAGCAAACAACACTGCAGGATTTTTTCACCTCCAAGTCATTGCTTCTTGCTCACACAGTCCTTCTGTATAGTACTGCCTACAATAGCAAACTGCTCCCTCTGACAGCAAAAAAGAGCAATGTAAATACAAACCCCAAGTACAGCCAAGCAAAGAAACTTAGGTAGACTCTTGGGTATCTCTGGGTTTAACCACACTACAATATTCTGTAGCAAAAAAAATAATCCTGTGATAATGATTCAGGTAAATATTTCTTTGTTGGCTTGACTGAAATAACAAGCTCTCTGCGCTGACCTTCACGCGCCTGATATCACCCTCAGTTTTGGAAGGTATTTTCTTCTGCTAGTTTTCTGGGTTTTACCTGTCCTTTAGGATGAAGCCCCAAACACAGGTGAGAGTTAACAAACAGATATTAAATTTTGAAGATTTTCTGCTTGAAGTCAGGGGATGCAGCCAGATTAAGCAAAGCACTTTTGTCTGGAAAGAGTGGTGTGTAAAGGGTGGATTAAGTGGAGGAACCTTTCAGACACAGACTGAGGCCACACAGTAGAAAGGACTGGTAAGACAGAGTCATCATGAGCTATTTGAAGGAAAGTCCAAATTTGTTAAGTTTTACCTTGATGATATGGGGACTTCGTCAGCAAAATTGGCTGAAGAAATTCCTGTTTGTGTCAAGAGCCTGGACTTGTGCTGTAGCTTTATTTACTTATTTTAGGCTCAGAAAATTATCTGGCCTAGCTCATACCTCAAAACCTTCAGCTGCACTGAAGGATCAAGGTCTCAGGATGCATCATTCCTCACATCAAAAGCACTGCTAAGGTTTCTTCATTGCATCACCACAGGCTGAAGTGCTGGTCAGGAGGCACTACCACACTACCATGTTTTTCCACCAGTGATTTCAAAATGTTCCTGCCTCCTCTCCTTCCTCAGTAGTAACGACACCCGCAGGAAACGCCATAGAATGAGATGAAAGAGAGAAGGATGGGAAACACCATGAAATACAGATATAAATCAAAAAAACTTTCCAAAGTGGTACATCAGAGGGAAGATTAGAAAGCCAGTCTGTTGTATTGCATAAGGGATCGTATTTTGTATCATCTAGAGCAAAAAAAACCCCAACACCCATGCTGTTCCTGGAACATCTGCAAAGATAAATCGTTTCCTTAGAGAGGAAAAATGCTGCCTGAACCTCTAAGGTCCTGCACATCTCCAAGTACTCTTAAGAGCATGTTGAAGTAGCTAATGTGCTTCAGGAAGTGCACTCCACTGAGGAAGGTGTGCCCCAGCTGCACTGGGAGCTATCACAAACACAGCATCCAACAAAGCACCAAGGCCACTGGTGGACACGAGCTGTGCTCATGTCTGTGTCACCTCAGCTGTGCACACCCACTCCCTCCCTCACACCCACACTGGGTTCATTCTGCTCTGCTGCACACCTGTTCACAAACCACACCAACAGAAAGCTCCTCACCTCTGCCTTGTGCTTCCTTCTTGACCTGGCTCTGCAGGGGTCATAGGAGTGCCATAGCCAGGAGTGGGGAAACAAGGTTGGAGGTTAAGAGGTTAAACTGCTGTGGGATTACCACTCACAAGGTCGGAGGCCAAGAGATGCCTAAACTGCTGTGGGACTGCCACTCACATGCAGGGCACTCCCGGATCCTGCTCAGCTTCCTGGAAACTCAAGTGCAGCCAGCAAACATAAGTCTGTGAACCCAATCCTTTAGGGAAACCAAGGTTCTCTCCAAAGCTGATACCCTATTCTACTGGCATCCCTAAAGGCAGCTTTTTCCACAGTACCCCGAGGTATACATTCCCAGGCAAGTCCTTACTCTCCAGACGATTCCCCCTCCCATTTCAAGGAGGAGTCTAGCTATGCCATCCTCACATCAGCCTGGCTCTGGGGATATTTGCAGCAGCACCCCATGCAGACCCAGCAGGGCTGCCTGCCTACCTCCCTCCATGCTGCCTTGTGCAGCAGCTCAGATCCTGTGCTAATTGGTGTTAATTGATCAGAGGCCAAGAGGGTGGGACAATGGCTACCCTCTCACACCAGGAAATGCTGGTCTGTTTCCTAAGGAGAAAGATTTACCACAGTGATACAGGAAGGGGCTTTTCATTTCAAAATACCTTTTCAATGAATTAACTTTTATTAATTTAATTAACTTTCTATGAAATTTAAATATCAGCATTTGGACAATTAATCTGACCTTACCAAAGAGGATCTACCCTGCCTTTCCCCCATGCCCACGAATCAAAACATTTTATGTTCTGAGTCCCCCATCCCTGGGGGAGGAGGCAAGATCACGATTTCTTTTCATCCAATGCAAAAAAAAAAAAAAAAAAAAAAAAAAAATTGAAGATTTGTGATGTTTGTACAAAGTGGAAAAATCCTGCCCGGGCCAGCCTTTGTGCACCAAAGACTGTCCCTGACTGCTGCGATGATTAGGTATAAAGCTGCAGCTGATTTTCCTCTTTGCAGCCCCGCAGCGTCCATCGCTTGGCGAGAAATCCGTGTGTGGGACTCCACGGCTGCTGCTTGTAATTAGTAGGTGTGGGACACGTCAGTGCAAAGCCGGGATACCCTTCCCTCTCAGGGCCAACCAGGAGGTGGCACTGTTAAACTGCTAAGCCTTTCCACCAGAGTGGATTTTTGTTGGGTTTTTTTCCTGCTCCTGCCTCCCCCCAGTAATCTTTTTCCTCTCTTGAGTATGGTGATACACCATTGCAAAAACTCGGCTAAAAATAAATAAATAAATAAATAAACCAGCTAATTAAAAAGAGATTGCACAAATGTTTCTCGCATAAAAACTTTAAAAGGGATGGCTAGTTAAGATGGAGAATTTTACTCGGTACAAGGTGATGTTATACAACTTTCTCCCTCTAGCAACTGCCGGAACTGTTCTGGTTTAACCCTCTGACACCTTGACCCAGCCCATTCAAAGTCCCTTTTTTAATTTCTTTTAAACAGCCTACACCCTTAACGCATAGCAATGCAGAACACCTACCGAGCTCTGACCCAGCAGGCAAACAACAAAAGCGCTTTATCTCGAGGGACATGTTATCTGCTGACTCCCGCTCCCTGAGCAAACATAAGCGGTGGCCGGGGACACCCAGTGCTCCTCTGCCCAGTGCCCGGGCTGCCGGACAGTGAAACGGCACAGACCTACCGCCCTCAGCAGTCTGCACCATTTGCTGAGCTGAGGGGACACAGTCTTTCCTGATAGGACTTAACAAATCCCTAATCCCCGGGGAGGAGGCAGCGATGCTGCAAGGTTTTCCAGAATGCATCTGTCGGCACTTTCATGTCCCAGCAAGGCCCCACGGGAGCACTGAAGGGAGGTAACTAAACAAGCTGCTGCAGTTAACAGCAGTGTTCTGACTCCCTGTGAACCTGGAATAAAATTCCAAGTGGGAAAAACATCGTCAAAATGTCCTGAAATTATTTCCACTCACACTTTGATAATGCAGACACCAGCTTTCTCCATACACACCTCCTCACTGGCAGCACTCACTACCGTGCAAAGCTCCATCATCCAGGAATTATCTATATTCCTGCAACTACTTCATTGTTTGGGTTTAGGAGAAAGATGACAATAAGAACATATTTTCTGGATTTTTAGTTCTCAAACTTGTTTAGCAACAATGGAAGCAACAGGTGGGAAGTAACTAGTCAGCTGTGACCTGCTAGCTTTCCCTAAACTGCATCTGGCAGTGGTTGGAGGGAAATCAGTGGTCAGAGGCTCAGCATGGGAACTGCTCACCTACTTTCAGGGCTTCAGCAAGTTCACAAATGAGTACTGCTCCCTTGAGCAAGGAGGTCCACAACTGCTCAGCCTGCCTTTTTCAAAAAACAGCCCAAATGAGTCATAGCAAAGATTGCAGTGTCTGTGTCTTTTTTTAGTCATTTAAAAGTTCTCATGGCCACTTTTTTCCTCCCTGAAACTTGGCCCTTCTCTACCACAACTGTGGAAACTATCAGCAAATAAGGCTTCACAAGCTATGTGCTCTGGAACAGTGGTACCCCAGTCTCTAACTAGAGAGGCCACAAGTTCTCACCAGGTGAGAACTACACACCTGCTCTTTCCTCAGCATTACATATCACACACAGGTGGAAGAGCTGACCTGTGTACATGCAGTCAACTCAATGCCTCTCAGAAATGCTGCCTTTGCTGCAGGCACTCAGACAGGCCTGTGCCCACCCTGCTTCCCACCACCAAGGCCATTAGAAGGATGGTCCTGAGCTGGTGGTACTGGAGCAAACCATTTTCCAATAGCTTCTGGGATTCATTAGAGAAACTACACACAAGCACTGATTTTTCTGGAAACCAAGCCAGTTGCCAGCTTTCCTGAGGGCCTGGCAGCCTCTCCTCTCCCAGAGAGAGAGCTTGCACCTGGCCTCCTCATACAGGAAAGACCATCATGAAACACAGATGGGGCACAGATGCCTCAGCTGCTACCTCTGCCAACATCAGCAGTGTAAGAGTAGCCTACTGCCTGCTTTGAAGGGCACTCTAAACAAGTGACAAGGACCAGGCCACAAGCCTTACAAATTGCCCCACTGGTACTTTACTTGTCAGAGCAAGACTAGTGTCATACACCAACATAGTCCAAGTGCCTTGAAAATAGAAAGTTTCCAGTTAGACAGTCATCTAGATTTTTATCAAAGCCACATTCCCAGGACCTTACCATGTGAGGAGATATTTATCACTGGAGTCTTAATGGCTTAAGTATCATCTGTCCCTAGTAAGAGATGATTTCAGCCTACATTGACAAGACAGAGCTTCCTCCTCATAACTAGAGCAACACTAACCCCAGCACAGTACTACTATTACCCCTTCTGACCTCAGCAGCCAGCCAAAAATGTAGGGAGTGGTTAGTTTCCACTATAAGCAGATTTGGTAGCTGAATGAGGTGTTCCCTCCATCCCTTGCAAAGAATGCACAAATTCCTTTTTTCTCCTCTCTCCCCACTATGAACACAGTAGAGATCAAACAAGCAATGTATTTGCTCACATTCTCATGTTACCTTTCAAAATTCATTTGAACTCTATTTAAAAGCCTCTTCAAACTTTGACAGCGGCCTTGTCAGTGCCCTATTCCTGCTGCAGGACTCAAGGGCACTGCCAGTTGTGGGCTTTTGACCCCTTCTGCCAGAAATTACTGACCTGCAGAAGGGACAGCCGAGCACAGCATATGCTGCTCCCAAGCCACCTCCAGTAACAGGCTGGTGCACTGGGAAACCTGGCAATACCAGGCATAAATAGATCTGCTCATCCCCTGCAGCAGATATACAGCCCATTCATTAACAGCTTCAGCTGCCAACACAAGACAGCAGATTTATTTTTTTTTCCTGAGAATCACCATCAGATCACTCTCTCTTACATCCTTACAATCCCTGTTTGCAGCTGTGCTTCTCCCTCAGGCCATCAGGACCATCCCTACCATCCCACAGCAAAGATTAAAATCACTGTTGTGGGGGTTGAAGGGTGCGGGGTTTTTGGAGTTGTGTTTCCCCAGGCAGGTCACTTCACAGTCAGGAAGGAGGAACAGAGGAAAGAGGAGAGCTGGATGGTGTGTTCAACAGCAGTTAGACATTAGGACACCCTTCCTCTATCATTAAAAGGGCACCATAATTTTTCCCTTCCTCAATCCTTTCATAATTGAAAAGTCAATAGCCAACTGAAGCCCTCGCTGCCCATCATGAGTGTGCATTTGAAGCAGGGGCTCCAGTATTTCTACCTTCAGATACCATTATCTGTTTCCTACTTCTACGATAAACGGCGAGAGGGTGGGTGAGTGTGGGGGTGTGTGTAGATTCTCCCTCCACCCCTAGTTTCAGTGAGGTTTAGTCTATTTGCAGTTTCACTTCAGTCTATTTGTGTCTGCAGCAAGCCTTGCTGAAATCAGTAGGAAACAGCACCAATTAAGGTGGGAATTAAATTCCTTCTTTTTCCAAGCAGCCTTGAAGTATTGCTTTCTGCTCTTTAACACTGCTGCATCCTGCAAGGAGGGGCTGAAACAGCCCCTTCCATTTGCTTTCACCATAGTGAAAATGGGGGATGATGAGTATGATCTGAAAACTGTACTCCAACTTGTGCTGTCCCAAATAGGGTCAAGCGATATTTTCAAGAGGTTTAATTCTGTCTTCTTTTGTTGGGATTTTAAGGCTGCTTGCAAAATCTTCATTATTAAATTGGGTTTCTGCTCTTTTTCAGGGGAGTTGCTTGTGTCTTGAGAAATACTTGATCTTTTCCCATGAAGGAGAGAAATTAGCTGTGCTTCCTTTCAGGTACGGGGTGGGATTTCCCCTCTCCACCCACTTCCACCTGCCTCTCCCCACAGCTTTAGGAATACAAAATAAACATGGTCTTCCCTGGTTTTGCGCACATCTAGATAATGTCAAGGCTGAGTACCTTGTGCTCTCATGACTTTGGTGTAAAGGAGTGCTGAATGCTTAGGAAATCAACTCTCTCAACACTTGGGCACTAAAAGTACTTAATACGTTATTTTCCTCATTGTCAGGATGCCTTGCAGGGTGGTCAAAACCTCTGTGTCAAGATTTAATAATAAGGACCTGTTTAGTGCATACTAACAGAAAAGGGAACCCTCTCTTCTTTTTTGCTATGTTAAAAAACTTTCTTAAAAAATCTGAATTGTGCTTACTCTCATACTGCACTAACAGCTGACACAGAAGACCCTGAACTATTTTGCCAATTAATGGAGCTCAGTGAAGGAATAAGAAAGCAAGCTACATAACGAAGAGTCTGTGAGACACTCAGATTATTTCCATCTTAAGTGTCAATGTTACTAATAAAAACACAAAAGTGATAGTCCCATGAATACTCCCTTAAGTAATGTTCAATATTCCAGAGCTTGAACTCCATGATAGAATAATTATTAGCTCTGTTTTGTTTCTACGGGAAGCTGAGGCCAGTAGCACAGCTGGGAATCTCCTGCACTTCCAGACTGCCAGCCCAGCATCCCCACTAGAAACTAACTGTCCCTTTCCTGTTTCTAACATACCTCTGGATCCTCAAGCAAGAGGCTGCCCCAAGAGAAACCAAGGAGCCAGCCCATGACTCACCTGCTCCCAGCCTAGTTTCATCCATCTCCCTCCTCCAGCAGGGAAGGAGACGGGCTGTGCCAGCTCCCCACCCGCACAGGCTGGGGCAATGCGAGGCCCCAAAGCTCTGAGAGCACAGGCTGCTTCGGCTGAAGCCCAGGTGAGCCGCAGGCTCATCGTCAGGGGCCTATGCCAGCAAACACCCGTGTCTTTCCCAATCGCTGCTGGAGCGGACAGCACCAGGTGTGCGGCTTAACCAGACCGGGTGTGGCTCTTATCCATTACAGCCAGTCTCCGAGATCCTTCACCTTGAGTCAGCTGCTGGCAGAGCTCCCAGGGAGGCAGTCTGCTTTGCATCTTCCAGCACAGGGCAGCCCCGGCAGTAGGGAGAGGATGGGCATGCAGTGGTGCACCTCTGTTCTGGGACAGCATTACACGTCCTTTTTCCTAATGCACATTTCCATAGGTGGGGAATAAACAGTGTCTAGAAGCAATTGAATCAAAACAGGATTTGAACTGTTTGGATAAACATACACAAGCCCATATGAATGCACTTATCCGAGCTGACAAGCAGTTTTTATATGGTTAGAGCTCATCAATTAATTACAAACCAGCATGTCCACACCATGGTTTCTCTGTGATTTAGTCAAGTAAAATTTCCAAAATAATTTTAACTAACCCAGTCACAACTGAGTATGTAGAAACATATGTCATGGTCTGGGACAGCAGAGCACAGTCAGGACTCTCAGGCACACAGTGCACATAAATGGCTGCTTACACTATCCACGCCTACCCAGCCCTCTTGCAAGGACTGCTCTACTCCCCAGTGATGCTGGGGGAAAGGGGTACATGCCTGGGTCTTATTTGCTTTAGGTTAGAAAGGGGTTCATTAAGCTGCTGAGGAAGGTTTGTGTTCAGACCCCAGCCTGCAAAAGGAAGGTAACAAACAGCTGAGGAGCAGTAGCATCTTAAACAGCTGCAGCTGTTTCCCCAGTGAACGTGATTCAGAGCCACAGTTTTCAAGAGCTGAAGCTTAGAACATAGCAACGATTCTTGCAAAATATTTTGCTTCTTGTCTTTTTTTTTTTCTCCCCCACACAGATTTTTAACCTCTTGGTGCCTATGTCGAGTTCCTCCCAAAAATAGGTTTCAGGGTGGAACATACTTGCCACTTGATCCATGGCTTGCTAAATTTAGCCAAACACAGACTGCTTGTATAAGATGGTTCTCTTGAAATGTCAGTAGCCACACATAAAGTTGCCAATGTCATCCAGGAAGTGGGACACCACGGCAGTTATATTTTTTACTTAAAATAATAATAAAAAGAAACTTTTATACTCTGTGGGAATGCAACCATAAATTTGATTCCAAAAAGCAGAGAAAGTAAAGAAAGGACAGGCTTCAGCAAAGCAACACTTGAGCCAGAGGGTGGTTGGACACTGGAACAGTCTCCCCCAGGGAAGTGGTCACAGCATCAAGCCTGACAGAGTTCAAGAAGCATTTGGACAATACTCTCAGGCACATGGTGTGATTCTTGGGGCTGTCCTGTGGAAGGAGTTGGACTCAATCATCTATCTATGTGTTCCCTTCCAACTCAGGGTATTCTACCATTCAGCTGAGTAACCTGGGGCAGCCCTTAAGGCAAGGGAGTGCTGAATGAACCCCATTACCTCCACTTTGCTAATTCCCCCCTGCCTCCACAGACAAACCTGCCTAGGCTCTGTTAGGTCTTATAGCTTGGAAAGGACCCCAGTTGTAAAGAAGCTTCTCTATCAGCGTGTGAGACTGGTCACCCTCTGTTCATTCAGGCACATGAACCACTTGCTGGGAGCTAAGCTAAACTAAACTGAGCTGAGCTAAGATAAGGGAAGGAGGCATCTAAACATGGGTGCAATTAAGGGCTTATTGGAACACAAAATCATCATGGTTCCCATCCAAAGTCTATAGCAAAGTTAAGCAGAAGCAGAGCTTGGCTGGCCCAGGGCTGTTGAGGTTCTCATCCCAGGATGTTCGAAAAAAATGAGGGGCCTAAAACCTGGAGAAGGTTAGGAAGCATCTCTGGATGTTTGGAACTGAGAGGAAGCTGGGATATAGGTACACCTGGGCTCAAGAACTATCTTGCTGTTTTAGCAGAGGTGATGTCTCATGGCTGACTGAAACATCAGTCAGTAAAATCTTATATTGCACTCTCCTGGTAAACACAGTCTCCAGCCTTAAAGATGCCTTTGTGGAATAACCTGTTGCATCTCAAATTTAGCTAACTGTCTGGGCAACACAGAGCTATTTTCAAGGTGAAGATGCCTGAACTTATCCCCTCAGAGCTGAGGCAAAGGAGGGAGAGATTAACTGTGAAAAACGTACACGTACGTGTACGTTACAGAAGAATAACAGAGCTGTTATTCAATATCATGCAATGTTTTCCCATCTGAAGAGCTGCCTGACTCTTCAAATAGATAAGCTTCTGGCTGTCATGGGATGGTTGTGGAAAGGGATAATGCAGGGTTTGGATAGCTGTGGGACAAGAAAGTGTTCACTATGTGACCAATGTTAAGATGATGCAGTGTTTTGTCATCAGTATTTTACAGAACTCCCCATAAACTAAACTGTTGATCTACTTGCCCAAAGTCATGGGTGATTATCTTCGTATCCAATATAAATTTGCAAGATGTGGGTGTCACTGATACCCGGACAGTGTAACTTGCATCCTTTCTGGCATTCAGTGATCTGTAAAATAATCATAACTATGTGCAGAGAATATTTATAGCCGAAAAAAGGGGAAGATGCATCATTAAAACTGGTGGGTGGAGCTACCATCAAAATTGTGCTGATTCATCTTCCTCATACTTTGCATTTTAAACTTAAGCTCCTCCCTTCACTAGATATATCCAGGGTCAACTGAAGGTTCCTCAAGTACGCAGTTTCATAGTCCCCAAATCAGCAACATAAAAGCATTTACCTTTTTTTTTTTCAGCTTACTTAGAACTTTTGGAGTCCTGATGACTGTGGCACAACTCAGAAAACTCAACTGAGTTCCTTGGAGTTGTTCACCAGTGCAAAAACTGCAAGCTAAAAGGGAAACAGGGCCTTTATTCTTAATTAATTCTTATTTAACTCAAATATCTAACAATCAGTTGGATTAAAATCTCTCTTTGTTTAACATTCAACAGCTACTGTTCCTTCCATTAATGCCTCAATAAGCTGCTAATCCAGGTTCCACAAGAAAGACCTCCGGCAAGAAAAATCTGAAAGAAATATCAGATCTTAAAAACTATGAGTCATTTTTCTGCAAGATGTGGGAGGGAGGGACAGAGCAGAGGGTTCAAAAACACTTTCCAAAGCTTTATGAGGCTTTGCACAGTTGTATACGCTCTTTAGATTCATAGTTCCTGGCTGGGAGCTTCCACTTTTCATAGCAAACTGCAGCAACAAGCTGCATGGATGCAAAAACCCCACAGCCAGCACAAAGAGGGCAAGCCCAGCAGGGAAATGCAGGGCAAGATCTAAGCAGATACTGTCAGATTTGTATACCTGCAAACTTCCAATCATAAGAAACAGACCCGAAGCATCATCCTAGACCAGAGCTCCACTGGATGCTAAAGGTTTCAGAACATGAGGCAAAGTCTTTGACTGCAAAGGCTCCCCCTGTTTGTGGTGTGAAAGTCACTGTCTGTTAAGAAGAGAGAGAACTGCTCAAGCCATGGCAGCACCAGTCAGGTTACACTTCTGTCTTGGTCAACAGTGGAGTAAAACCACCATCATTTAGTCCAGTACAAATCTTATCCTTACTAAGTTTGTGCCAGGTGATTTGCTAGTTCAGCTAATACGAATTGACTGTGGGTACCCAAATGCCAAATAAGCACTTTCCACTCTTTAATTATAGTCTTTACGTTTTGTGATTTAGGTTGCTCCTGTCATTGTTAGTAAGAGAGGATGGGGTTGCATAACAGTGTGTAACATGATACAGCTGCAGACGCGGCTGCTCAACCAGCGCAAGCTGAAATAGAGAACAGCTTCTTCTGTTAACCAACAGCTGAACAACAGCAGGAAAATCTCACCCATCCTTTTTCCAGTGGTAGGGGAAAAGGAAGGCCTATGGGCTGTCCCTTTACTCTTTTACATCCAGCTCATTACAGCCACCAGCATAACAGTGAGATTGAACAAAACTCTCTCTGATGAGTTCTGCCAAGAAGAGGAAGTCAAACTGGTTCTATGTGGAGCATTGCTTTTGGCAAGAGTTTTGGCATGTTTCTTTGAAGAAAATGGGGAAGTCACCCCAACAATTTCACTTTTCATTCACCAAATGTTAAACCTAGTAGATCTTCTTCAGCCAAAATTCCAACCTGTGTCAGCAGGACTGTTGGGTTTGTCTGTTTTGTTTTGTTGTGTTTTGTTTTGTTTCAAACAAGGCCTGTAGGATCCAGTCCAGCAACTCTTCAGCCATCGTGTTCAAGTCCAAGATTAGTTTGTACTTGACTGGATCCTCATTCTCCTGAGGCAAATTATGTAGAAAGAAGGGACAGTGTTTCTTTACATGGTTCTGTGGCCTACAGGAGGATCTAAGATCAGAGCCAGGGACCCAATTTTTTTCAAGCATTCTTTAATGTAGTTCCTCTGAAGTCACTGTGACCAGATAAGCTATGGAGCATAGCACAGCCTTATGTGGACACTTGGACTGAGTGACTTATTTTTAGCTCAAAGTTCTACCTTAAGAGTTTTCTGTTGTAACAATCCAGAATAGCCCTTGGTGGTACCTGTGAAAATTTGCCTACATAAGGTGCTATGCTTGAGTGGTACAATATTAAACTAAATGAGTTCAAAATCATACAGCCACTTCAGAGTGTTGCAGATGTGCATGGATGTTCAGGCTAGTTTGTATGGCACCTTGCATCCCAGTGTTTTAGTGGAAGAAGCTGAACAGATGTCACCATTTTTAAAAATCAGTGCAGCTTCTGAGGTAAAAACTACACTACAACTTATTGGTTTCACTATTCTACCCAAAATAGAAATTTTAAGTATGTTCACTGTGATTCTGGAGTATGAGGTATAGGATTCATCAAATGAAATGAACAGCTGCACATGCTCTTTGCTGCACAGACACAGACTGAGGAATTTAGAAGCTGATGAGTGCTACTAGATATAGAAAGACCACCTGAAAACCCCATGGGTGCAAATGCTCAGCAACAGAGATGTGACCTAGAAATCCTTTTCACACATGGCTCCTAGTTCAGGGCATTGCACTGACCTATAATGGCAGCTCAGAAAAAGCAACCCGTCTAACAGAGCAGTTTTTTAACTTGGTGCATGCCCAAACCTGATCCAAGCACATCCCATAGCACTTTGGCTACCGAGTGTGGATTGCTATTAAACAGACTGCTGCCTACATTAGTCAGGAACATTGCTTACTAAGTATGTTCAGACTTCTGGTTGTCTTGCACCCGCCTATTATCTGATCTTAAAAGGCTACCCGGCATTCCCCTGCCAGTGAAGGCATTGCAGACGGCTACGTGTCAGAATTGCAACTCTCTGCAGATCAGGTTGGTCTGCAGCACATCATTCGCAGTTTGGGCAGCGAGAGAGGAGATGGAGAGCACAAAAAAAGCACCTAAACCACGGCCAGCTAAACATGACTTCTATGCCAGTTCAATTTCCTTGGGACTTTCCCAGCATTTTTACCCCAACTGTTTGCAGGAGTGTTAGGATTCAAGATTTCTTTTTCTGGCCCAGGCATCCTAATAGTTCTTCAGCCTGGCTGCAAAACTATATAAACAAGGATGAAATTCTGGCCCATGCAAATCATGGCAAAACTCCCACTGATTTGAATGAAGCCAGGCTTTCACCCCCTACCTTCCAAAATGTACAAATCCAGATTTAAAATAAGTTTTATAAATAGAGCACTAAAACTGTTCTTTCCAGCCTGGATAGAAGAAACAACATCAAAGATTGCAGCCTTGTTGTTCTCATTAAACTTTCACTGAGGCTAGTTAATTGTGATGGAACAACAGTTGTGATCCTGTGTTCTCATTGAGATTGTTATCAAAAATAGCAAAGTAGTTAAGTCAAAAGAGAGAGAAAGCTGTGAGCAAAGTCAGGCCCCAGCTCCTGGAATTTTCCTCCAAGTGTTCTCAGAGTGCTTGTTTGCCTGCTTAACTGCAATTCATCTTTCCTTCTCCCCTGTCACTTATGGACTCCAGTCCTCAGTAGGATGCTAGATTCCTTGGCAAAGAGATGCAGGCTGTGTCGGTACCATTCTTCATACTCCACTGATCATTAACTCATCTGCAAAATTCCTTCCAGATATTTTACTGCTTCCTTTGTGCTGCTCCAATACAGCAGTGTACCTCCAGAGAGTCTTATAGATTTTTGTTTTGGGGAGAAAACCTGAAGAACTCCACAACACTTGATGAGCACCAGGCTTTTCAGGGAGCCCTTGCTGGTTCAGGAAATGCTCCCGAGGGAACAACATGCTGTACCTTGCCCACTGATAAGCCACAGCAGGCCATTCAGCAGGGAACTGCATGGTCCCACTTCCCAAGGAATGTAATCCCTCTAAGTCAACAAGGCAGGCAGGGTACCGATAATTTTCTGAGAACAGAGCAGACACTATTACATGTCTGGTAGTGAACTAGCAGAAGTTGTCACTATGTGTCTTCGTTACCACAGTAAAGCACTTCACAAACAAAACTGTCTGAACTCTACCCAAGTGTTTGGCAAGTCCAGAGCAGTGTCTCTCTGACCAGGTCATCTGTGGTCTGCAGAAAGGTGGTGGAGTTCAAGGGCTATGCTGTTGCTATTCTTTGTCCACCCTCTAAATCTAAAACTGTAAGGAAAGGCAAGTACTTCCCTAACAGGAATCAAAGCAGGATGGGATGTGGCAGAAGCAAGGAGCAAAAGAAAGAATTTGCAATGAGTGCAGGGAAGAAGCACATCACACC
Organism: Calyptomena viridis; assembly: GCA_013390005.1. NCBI lineage: Eukaryota > Metazoa > Chordata > Aves > Passeriformes > Eurylaimidae > Calyptomena > Calyptomena viridis. The sequence continues at coordinate 65,053 of WEIV01025137.1, read as the reverse complement.
ACGAAGAATAATGAAGAGATCTCTCCACACTTTGTCTCCAGAGATTTGTTCTATGCTATGAAAACACTGGAAAAAAACTCAAAGCTAAGCAGATTTCTTTCACCAAATGCACAAAACCCGTGCTGTCTCAAGGCTCGCAGGGAAGGGCAGCCATTAGAGGGCAGCAGGTATCTAACACATGCATTGATGGATCCCTTTCTGATACAGTATGTCCCAGACAGCAGAAATCACTGGACAAAACAAGAGAAGAGGTACTTAACACACGTGCACACACAACAAACAAACAAACAAACAAACAAAAGCCCCTAAAAACAAACAAACAAATTTCCTTAATCTTCTTAAAGAAACACAGCCAAGCACCTACCCACAGGCAGGACAGGCACATACCATCCTATGCTAGGAATAAATGTTGCAATGTCTCATCCTGAATGAGCCATCCGCCATCCTACCCAGCTATCATCCTGGAGATATAAGGAAGAATTACATTTCTGGCAAACATCCTGACTTAACAGCTGAATGGAAGTCTGGAGTGAAATATTCATCCCATGGGCTGCCCTCAGCCTCCAGCAATGAAAATAGAAAGGGGGAGGAGGGGGAAAGCCCTGAAACACATGAGCTGGGTTACTTGTGACTGCAACAGTATTTGTTTTGCAAGGAGTACTAAAAGCTGACGCTGCCAGATAAGTATGATCTCCATTATTTTATGTCACCTGGTCCTCAGATAAGCGGCCTGGCCACAGAAGTTGGGGTGTTCTCAGAGCACTGAACCAACAAAGTATCTCAAGAGCAAACAGCAGCATCTTCCTGAGGAGGAGAGCCAAGGCTCCTGCGCTGGCTGAGCACACTTGGGCAGGAAGCACAGTTTCACTAGCAGCTCCTCTCCCACTGATCCAAAGGTGAAGCCTTTCAGGAAGCTATACCATGTGGGGTGAAAATAAAACTGGACTGGCAAGCCAGCAGCCACTCAGGTCCCATCACTGAGACCAGCTCACTCATCTGCTCACGTTGCCAACACTGAGGCAGTGAGAGCTTAAGCCCAAGTCAGAGCCTTGAAGCACAATATGATGCGAGTGATTTCAAGTAAGAGACACACCCAGAGAGCTTCTCGGCCATGGGCTAACTCCAGCAGCCGACCACGCACTGCGCCAGGAACAAAATGTCTGCAGCCTCCTGGGAACACCCTGTGCTGCTGCAGCACCACCCTGAGGAGCCGACTGTGCTCCCGGGTCCCACACACAGGACGGAGCAACTGCCTCCTTCCATACCCCAAGATTATCCCAGCTTTGACAGGGGAAACTTCTCCCCTGGCCACAAAACAAAATGGGTGCCCTGTCTCAATGGCACTTTCTTTCTATCCAGGCAGGCAAACTGAGACTATTATGGTCGCTGTAACCTACGGGCTGGTGACAGCCCTGCATGGAGATCAGGACAGCCTCGCGCTCCTCACCCCTGGCAGTGGGGCTGACAGGGCTGGTAGGGACCTGTCCCACGGACGGCAGTGCCAGCCCTAGGCATCTCCTGTAGAGCAGGCAGGGCAGGGCTGTGGGGAGCTGGAGACCAGCCCTGCTGCCACTTCCTTTGGGGCTGGCATGAGTCCTGGGCCATGAGGGAGCCCTGGGTGACGAGGCAGGGACATCAGGGCTGGCACTGCCCTCAGGGTCTGAGCGGGTGGGTGCTCTGTATCTGCGAGGCCACCTCTCCAGCATACCACCAAACAGGCTTGGGCAGATGTCTCCTATGAGGCTTGGCAAGCTCTGTGCCCAGTCTACGTGAACAGGTAGTGACAGCCACACAGCCTTCCCATGGGCTGCCTGAGCCCCCTGTCCTCATCCTGCCAGCAGCAATGCCTGACATGGACCTAACTTCCCATCTCAGTTTCTGCATGCCAGGTTTATGATGACCATTTGCTTTTGTGTCAGCATTGTCCTTTAACTGAAATAGCTCCTCTTCCTCCTTAGCATTAACCTCCAGGATGTATTTATAGAGAGCGATCATATCCCTCTCTCAGCCTTCATGGTGCTGGACTAAATGAGCCAAGCTCTTTCAGTCTACTTTTATAACCTTAGCTCTCCAACACCCTAATCCTCCTGCTGCCTTTCTTTGCACCTGTTCCAGTATGAATCAATCTTTTTGAACATGAATGACCATAACTGCCCTGCATTGTGCAGATGGCATGTCACATTGCTTTCTACAACAGAATTAGTATTTCCCTCTCTTGAGCACCGGCGCTTTGCATCAGGCAGCCCGAGACCTTTCCTGCCTCTTTTCTTATGGATGCAGAGTCATCTTCAATAATAAAACAAGTTCTGAGAGGACCATAATATGCTGGGGCAAAACACCACTGGGTAACTGTGATATGAAGAAGCACATGATATAAAACCAGGAGCTCCACATTTTAATAACTAGAAAAAAATATTTGAGAATTATACTGTGGACAACATTTTTTAATATTCAGGAGATGGAAAAAATCAAAACACTTTTTCTGTGACAATTTGACACTTAAAAAAACTATCAATTTTAACGTCGAGAAAAACATTGTGAAAAGGTTGTGTGGAAAAGGAATGTCATGAAAACTGTTCACAGGCAGTAAAATTATCCTTACAACAGAGGAGTAAACCAAATAAAATGTGTGCTAGAAAGAGCAAATGATGGCCACTGTCCCACATATCTTTTGCAGCATCTCTAAGTGACTGCTTTATTGTTCCCATGGTACCGTTGTGCTTCTTTATCTTCCAGCATCCCTTTTAACACCCATGACAATGCCAATATTTCCATCTTTAATTCTTCCACACTCTGGTGAAAAGAGACAGTTTTCTCTCTGCATGTTCAGGATTCTGAAAATCCATTAATTAGAGCAACTCCAGGGCTTTTCTGCACTCCAGTCTTCTGTGGTGACCAGCTAGGGATCCCAGTCGTGGCCCAGATACACCACACTGGAGCTCATATCACATCTGACCACACAGCTCTGTTCCTTTGTGAGCCCCCCAAACACCAGATGCTTGCACTGATAAAGTAGGATGACCGTTCCATGTTCTTTCAGCTACTGTTTTTATACTATCGATTAGGATATTTCAAAGGGCTGGAAAAATCCTACAACACGTACTCTGTTCTCCAGTGGTGCTAAGGAGGAGATGGGACAAGGGAACTTCTACTCAGCTTCCTGGAGACCTCCTTACACCAGGAAATTATCTTAGTGCCACCAAAAACCTTTAAAGGTAAAGCGAAAAGCCACAAGTCTTCAGGCTCTTCAACTGAATCATCAACCCGCGTTTCACTTCTCCTATCTGTTTTCCGTGCTAGATGCACGTTACAGAAGGTACAGATGCTTCATTTACAGAAAGTTACCCCGGGGAGCTGGTGCTGACCTCCCGAGGGGACGCTGGTTCCCCTGGTCCTGCCGTGTGGCCATCCGTGCCCAACCCGCTCTGCTCCTGGGCACTAGGGGCCACTCTCATTGCTGCTGAGCGCAGCCAGCAGCTGTGTCTTGTCACTGTCCTCCCCTCCCGCCCCTGCCTGCTGCCCTGCTCGCTGGAGCTTAGCTGGGAACTAGAAGGGAGAGCTAGGAGGGAGGCAGAGACAACTGGCAGGGATGTGGAGCAGGGCTGGTACTGGCTGGGAGCGGCGGGGGGGAGGCGGGGGATGGGGGAAGGAGATGAGCTGAGACTGGGAGAGGAAGAAGAAAAACATGCTGCTGCAAGTCCTTCCCCCATGGAGTCTGAAGAGAAGAAAGCTGATTGCTGACAGAGAAGATTAGGAGGCCCTCCCTTGCCCATGCCAGCCCATCCCTGTGAAAAGCTGCCACTTGGGTCCTGCCCTGGGACTTGTGACAGAGCACAGAGAAGGACCAGAGCATGGGAACAGAGGGACCTCCAGCTTGCTTGAACGTAGATGGGGCACAGGCTTCATACACCCATGTTTCATCTTCCCCCAAATTTCAGCTGGAGACAGCACCCCTCGGGCCATGCATCACCCCACAGCTTCCTCAGAGGGGGAGGACCTGTAAAGGAGATAAGGAGCAAAAGAGGAGGAGGTGCCAGAGAAGGCAGAGAGCAAGTGAGGCCAAGATGGACCCTTGCCCCTGGAGAATCCCAGCAGACAATTCTGAGATGCTCTCCCCTTAATATAGCACCATCTGCACAGCTATTTTCTCCTCTGGCTCGCACACAGGGATCTCCACATTACAATCAGTGTTTCTGGCATACTTGAGCTGGCTGCAAGCCGAGCGGGGTCAGGCAGGGAGCGATCGCAGCAGGGGCACAGCAGCGAGCCCTTCAGCCCTGTCTCACAAAGGCAGCCAGTTCTCCAGGTCCCTGAACTGGTTTTTGCTGAAGGCCGTGCTGCTCTCTCTTCCCTGCTTTGGCCTGTACTGACTAGATCAGTCAGCATGTGCTGCCTTGCAAGAATTTCGGAGCAGCCTGGTCCCTGAGGAGCGTGGCTTCATGTAGCAGGGGCTGGTATGATTGATAAAGAGTAACAGGTACTCTCTGGCACTACTCTGAGAAACAGATCTCATTATTTTCTCACAAGTCAAGTTATTCTGTATTTTTTCATCACACCTCACAAACAAGGGCTTCATTCTTCAGCCCAAACCCCACCTTGCATAAGAAGCCAGCAAGAAGAATACCACTTTTGTAGTTTGCTGCTTATTTATTTCTCTGAGCCTTGTATTTTGAAAGGTAAACTCATTTTTTCTCTGATTCAGGATGGTGGTAAAAGGAATTTAAAAAGACAACACATCTGTTCTTGGAGGGTGTGCTTGCCTACATCTTTTTCTTCTTTCTGGGTTTTTTATCTACACAGGCTTTGTGATCTCTGATGCAGAACAAGGGCTTCACGTGTTTCTTTGTTTATCCTGCATCTTCCAAAGTTTGAGCTGCCCTGCAAATAATAATGACAACTATTTATATGTCTGAGCAAAAGCCTTATTTTTCTTTTCCCTCAAATGGGTGTGACACAGGGACAGACTGGGCAAAGTTTGTGAAACATTTTGTACTGTATGCTGATTGCCCCATCTTTTAGACCAAGTTAAGGCTAGCAAGAAGCAAGGGAATTTGCCAGGGAAGATGCAGCAAGGACCAGTGATTCACCTGGCACAGTGGAGGCCTGTGCTTTCCCTGCAAAGATACCATGATGTCCCTCTACGTACCCTGAAACCAAACCAAATGATAAATTTCCTTTCATATGAAGCAATCCAGCAGTACAAATCAAGATTAATTGACATTCTGGTGCCTTCCATAGCTGCACAAATGTTTGGTACAGCACAAGTGGGGCCCGTTCGCTAATCGTGAAGTAGCTAAGAGCAGACCTTGGATTACTGTGGCCTAAAGTAATATATCACTTTCCATAAAAAGAAAAGAACATTGTGCTCTGTTTCCCAATACTGTTTCACCCCAGCTCATCAGTTGCCCAGCAATCACTCCTCTCGACCAACACTTGCATAGGATACAGAGAGGCTTTTAATCCTGGAGAAGTTCTTCTGTGCTGAACTGAAGAAAAAGGAGCAGGGAGAAGCAGCTGGGTGCAAGGGGAGGAGTTTTCTGACAAGAGCAAAAAAAAAAAAAAAGCAGTACTAGGGGAGTTTCCAGGTTAACAGAAGTCTAAAGGCCACTCTGTCCTTTTTAGTGGCTCCAAAGTGCTTAGCTGCAACAGGGAGAGGGATAATCTCTGATAGAGGTAGTAGACTCCTCTCTCCTCAGACTAATTTCATCTCTCACTGAACACTCAAAGGTACTGTTGAATTACTGCTCTCTTTCAGTTACAGTAGCCTTTTAAGACACCTATGTTATGTTCTCCTGTTGTGAAACCTGTCATTTCGCAAACTGGGTGAAGTTTTCAGTCATTTTGCAAAATGCCAGGAGATAATAGGTATGCACATGAAATCCTCACCCTCTGGCTATTACTAACTCCTTAACTCAAAGAGAGATGCAAAACTGTTCTTATGTTCATTTCTACAACCAGGCAATCTTTTGTAATTGCTTTTAAAGCCAGTCAGCAACACCCATCCCCTGACAAAGCTAACTAGTATTTTCACAACTGAGCATGGCAACATCAGCCATTCCTTTCAGTCTTGCCCATAACATCTGCCTCTGACTCCCAGTGCTCTGGACCACCACAACTCCATCATCCAAGCCTCCCTCAAATGAACATTGGTCAACTGTCTGAGACAATAATAGAAGTTTCTTTCCATTAATCAAAGGAAAACTGAAGAAATGGTCACAGAGACAGAGAGCGCATTTCAAGTGGCCCAAGCACAAGGAACTATATGCCAGGAGAAATACATCAGTTCCCAGATCCAGGATGGTGACACCACTGTCTCAATACATGTTCTGCAGAGAAGGGTCAGGGTCAGATGCTGAATGTCAGCCAACATTGCAACGCCATTAGGAAAAAGGCAAACAACATGTTGGATGCAGAAAAAGGAAAAAACCCTCGGGACAAGCAAAGTAATCTGTCTACCCAGGACTATCCAGGCTGAAGCTGGACTGCTCTTTGATTTTGGAGACCACACTTCAACCTCGACACCAACCAAGTGGAAAGAGCCCAGAAGAGAGGCCTGAGGCCTAGACCTGACAAGAGGTCTAGAAAATATGATCAGTGATGAAGGACCAGAAGAACTCTGTCTGTCTGAGAACATCCCAAAGTTGATGCAAGCACAGTTGCCTACAGATTAATCTGGTTTTGATAGATGTAGTGCACCAGGATGTCCAGGATGCCAGCTTTAGCACAAGTAGTGTGATGGCAATGCCAGGTAATGTGTAAATGACTCCAGCTTTCCATGACTTGGCATGGTGATAGAGAAGAGGAATAAAGCAATGAGGTAAATTGTATGCAATTCTTGTCCCCAAAAGATTAAACTTTTAGTCATTTCATGAGTGAAACGTTGCAAAGTCAAAAAAACCCTGCAGTCATTCCATGAAATTATTTTACAGGATGAGTAACTCTCATATGAAAATATTTTTAAAAATTACTCTAACCAATTGGGTCATGTTGTCATAATACCTGAACAGCATGCAATCTCAGGGCCCTACAGAGACTACCAAGGACTGCTTATTTCTTTTGTAAAGAGCAGAAGGCTCCAAAAGATGGTTTACATGATTTAACCACAGAAACCACTGAAGTCTTTGGCTGAATCAGGATCCAAAATGAAATCTTGTAAGTTGAAGCCCACAGCTTTCTCCATGCGCTCCCCACCTTTCATGCTGTTTTTGTTCCTGGTCACCCATTAGTGCAAGGAGAGCTATAACTATACATTGCCCAGCACAGAAAACTACCTGAATCCTAAGGGAAGTAACACAGCTTATTCCTCAAAAATAGGGCTAAACCTAATTACTTTTGATCTTGCAAGGAAATTCAGATTCAAAATCTGGGCTGGTGGCTGAAATCACCTCCTCACCCAGCCCCTGCAAGGCTGAATCACCTCCCACCCTATACAGTCTGCATCAGATCAGGGAAAGCCTTTCATCTCTGCTGACATGTACGTAGAAACAGACTATGGAAATATCAAGAAATATCAAGAAAATATATCTGGTTATCACAGTCCTTGTTGTGCAGGGCAGAAAAGGCCTGGGTGCTTTCTGTTCAAATCCTTGTTTGGCTCAAGGCCTATGTGTACACAACTTCCATTTCTTCTCCTCCATCCCTGCGCTCACCCAAGCACATATTTCCCTGGAAGGGAGTTGCCTTGTAGTTGTTTTCTGACTACCACAAGCAGCCTCTCCTATATGAAAAAAGATATGACTGGAGTCAGACTTTTCCTAGCAAGTCTCCTCTGGTTCCAGCTGGACCCTCTCATCAGAACTGCTTCTACATGGCTGCTGGCTGCCTGGTGGCACCCAGGTTGGGTGCCTGAGGTGACAGGGATGTGTGTAGCTGCAGCAGCACAGGGCAGTACGGGCTGCAAAACCCTGTCTGGCAAGTCAGGTGAATGCCCTGGCAGCAGTGCTGGGCTGCCCTGGCTATGCTGGCAGGTGAGCCTGTTCCGGGGAGGATGAAGTTAACTCGGCTCCCTCGGCGCAGCCTGAAGGGTAGATTGATTGCAGTGCAAACACATCCCAAATTTCTAAGCCTGCCGGTCAGCCTCAGGACTCGGCACTGATGCATCCCCAGAGAAATGTGAAAAAATAACTCATTCCATGAAAGTAGCCTATCAGCGTCAGCTTCCCAAAGGCTTTTTCCTCCAGTTTATGCTGACAAATGCAAAGACTCTTCCCCCTCAGCTATCGCAACAGTCTCGTGCCATCAAGACCCTCGGCTGCCGAGGTGCAGATTTACAGCACTGGCTTTTGCATAGTATAATACTGAGCCTCAGGGATCAAGGGTTATGACATTTTTATGGCCTCTCTTCTCTCCCCCTCATATGAATATGAAGCAACCATAAGGAAAAACATCTGGTTTCACTTTTCTTTTCTCCACCACTGTTCTCATCTGACAAAACCTTAAAAATTTGCCAGTGTTCTAGCAAGCCGTGTGTGCCAGCAGCCTGCAAGGAGCCAAGGGTTTTTCAGTGTCATCACAAGCGAGAGTACACTGGTCTGGAAGGACCGGCTCCATCATTGCTAGAAGGCAAGACTACCCAGATCTCATCCACTGATGGATGTACTGGCAGCTCTCCTCCATTGCTAGAGCAGGCTGAAGGGTTGCTAAAAGACTGTCCCTCCATCTTGATCTCATTACAGACTGCCTCTCCAGGGGGAAACAGGGGCCACTGTGGGGTACACTGTGGGGAACACTGCGAGATGAAGCAAGCCCTGCTGTGGGCAGGGAAAACGAGCTGCAAGGAGAAGTTCTGCCTCACCTCAGAGCCTTCAGAGGGATTCTTCTGGGATGACAAAACAGGCTTGCTCTATTTCTGAACAGTGGTATGCAGAGGAAGGCTTGTGCCTGTCTCTGTGGTTGGGGCTAGTCCGCAACAGAAAAGACAGATGAGGTCTGTGAAGGTCCTTCTGACTTGCAGAAACTACCTACACAGCTCCCAGGTCCAGGTAGGACCCACAGCGACAGTCAGGAGGAGAAGCATAAAACACTACAAACTGTTGGGCCAGGCTGGCAAAGGTGGACAAGTGCCTATTTCCACAGCTGGAGACTAAGAAACACAGCATAATTTGTTCTCTCACATTATCTTATTCATCCAAGGAAAGATAAAATTAAAATATTTCCAGGAATCTGAAAGCATTTCTTCTTATCTATAGGAGAGGAAGGCATCCATGCAACAGGCAGAGTAGCAGCTATGGAAAATCTCCAGAAATAATCTCTTCTCAGGATTCCCCATCTTCAACCTCCCAGAGGAAACCAGGTGGACTGTTTGGACACATCTTACAAAGGATGGACAACTGCTGAATGCTGGCCCCAGGGATGTGCTGTTGACTACTACTGGCTGCCATGGAGGCCATGAGAGGTGAAGGTGATTCACAGGGATGAGGTCCCAGGCGATCAAGATCATATGTTTGGCATTAGAAACAAATCCTAACAGTGAAACACCCATATAAGAGCACTGGCCTCCAAGAAAGGTCTCCAAGGGACAGGAACCAAAAGTGCTCATGGCAAAGGATATTGAACATGAAGACATGCAAGGAAAATGTTTTGTGCTGTGGGCTGCAAGAGAAGACCCAGGGTATTGTTTTCCAGTTTCTTTCTCTCTTTTTGACTGCCCTTCTTGACTATGCCAATTAAAAAAAAAAAAAAAACACCACTCCCTCCTCTTATTCTTTTACTTTGTTTACTTAACTTTTTTTCCTTGTGGCAACTGCATAAAGCTGAAGCCATCTGATATTTCCAAGTAACCAAGACCATTATTCACTGAACGCACTGGCCTGGATCCTAATTGTTGCTGGTTTCATACTCAACACAACCGTTGCAAACAGCTGCAAATATCTCTGTACAGTACTCCACTCATGTCAAGCTGACCCTAATTCTTCCAATTCCCCTGGGATACAAATAAAAGTGCTGCCAGAGAAAATAGGTGTGCTAGGTACACTTCTCAAGGATAAAGAGCAACAAGAGAGGAAACAGGGTAGAAATACAGTTTTACACCCTTTTCCAAGGCATGCAAAGGCGAAGAAAGGGAAAGGAATCAGTGGGGCAAGTATCAGCAAGCCATGTGATGGGATGAAGAGACCTTAAATCTGAGTGAAATTAGGACAATGAGGACTTTTTGGATGATGTCCCAGCACCCAGAGAATGTTTGAGGAGGAGGCTGCAGCATCCTCTTCCCACATTACTTTTCCAAATCTTTGTTCCAGGCATGCTGCTATTCTAGCATGACCCAAATTCATCATCCTATTTCCCTCTATCCACACAACAGGCCTGTGTTTCATGCAAACTTTTATTTAAGGTTCAATTACATCATAACTGCCAGGTAGCAACATTGCATTATACAGGTGGTGAGGTCAGGGTAAAACCCCTGGTAAAGAAGAGGAGAAGTCTCTGCTTTGCACCTCTCCTTGTCAGAGTCAGAGAAAGGAGAAAAGGACAGGGCAGCAAAGCATGTACCTTTGGTACTTTTTTACCATTTTGCACTTACAGTACTTTTGGTTTTAGTCTACTTCACTGCTATAACCAGAAGAATGCAGAGAAAAGAAAAAAAATCATGGTGCAAAAACCTGACTATTTCACACACCAAAAAAAAATTTAAAAAAAAAGTTACTAAAATATCTTTTGGGTTTCTTTTCAAAATACAGTCCAAGTCAGAGATGGGAGGTGGGAGAGATGTCCAGTTTCTTATGAGCTCCCCAGAAAGTTAGGCACTTACAACACTCCCTCAACTTTTATTGCTCCTATTCTTCAAATCCTGCCCATTCCCTGTGAGATTTTACACTGCCCTTCTGCTCTCCTTCCCATCTATCACATGGTATCTCCCTTTTCTGCTCACTTCCTCCTCTTCTCTGATTCACTCATGCATTCCAGCTTCCCTCACTCATCCCAAAGTTTGTTGGAACATCAACATTCCTCTGATGCCTTCAGCCCCTCATCCCACATGGCTGCCTGCACCCTGCCAAGGGGCTCCTGTCCTGACAGCAGGGCTGCAGGAGCCCAAATCCACTGCTTCTCATGGCCAAATCAATTCCACCACAAAGAAAAGCAGAAACTGTGGCAACAGATTTCAGCCTAACTGGGGGAGGTGAAGGAGGCACAGTGTGAAAGTCCACTGCTACATACCAGGAGATGGAAATCAGTATAGCTAGTACTGTATGTTCAGCTCTCAGCCAAAGTCCTTTCTCTCAAGGTTGTGCTGACAGGCTAGAAAAGCAACGCCTGAAAGCACAGCATGAAAGCAAGCAATGGGGAACTTGCCCCAGCAGAAAGAATCTGTGAAGAGGAAGGTTTAACATGTTTGTTTAGACGTCAAGCTCTTGGCAAGGACTTGTCAGGAGGGACAATGAAAGGTATAAATCCAATGCACACCTCTTGCTTCTTGATGCACATGTGTATTTCTCCCAGCCTTTCCTTTTCTTTAAGACTCAGTCTTTTCATAGTGATGTTTCAGAGGGATGTTTCAGACGCCCCTCCCATCTGCTCCAAAACAGGAGATATGCTGTAAATGAAGACATGTGGCAAGAAAATTTTTACCAGGAACAAATATTTGTTCAGGATGGCTGCTATGCCACACTACATTCTTCCTGGCACCCTCGAGTGGATAAATATTCCCAGAAAAGTAAGTAGATTTCTGCTGTCACAAATGGCTGACAAACACTTCAGGACACTGAACTTTGTGTCTTCATTTCTTCTTGTCAAGTTGGAGGCCCTACCCCGTGTAGGACTATGCATACAGCTGGCTTCTTATATGTGCTGGCAAGATAAAAGAGCTAGAGAGTCAGGTAAATAATAGTTGTTGGAAGCATATGGACACCCAGCACTACAAAACCTGCATTAAGGGCCACAGATATATACCCTGTGCTAACCAGCCACCTCTTAAGGCCTCTCAAGACTTCCACTGCCATTTCATTTAATCTCTTGCTCAAGTGCCACGTCTACCTGGCAAACTAATTCCCTCTATTCCCTTATGCCAAGTTTCACTCCAGCATGTCAAAACCATTGCCCTACACTGCAGCATTCCTTTCCAAGTGAACTATTCCCCCCCTCCCTCCCACGGGTCCTGCTGATGGCAGCTTGAAATTGTATAACTGCGCACTCCCTCCTTGATAATAGCAAGAACCAGGATTTCCTGGTATGCCAGAAATGGTTTTGCCACTCCTGCCTGTGTGAAAGGGGTGGGACAGGAGTCAAAGCAGCCATCGTGTTACAGCTCTAGGTTGTGTCTGTACACCTTGACATCCAGCCAGGCTATAATAAGAGAGACCTGCAGGGAGCAACATATGTCAAAGTTGGTAATTTTCCTTCCTGCCTTCACTCCTTGAAACTGCCTCAACTGGATCAACGCCCACCCAGTTCCTTCTTTGGGTAGCCAATGAAGCATGCACACTGCAGGAGCAGCTGCCAGCTTCGCTGGAAAATGTACAGATGAAAAGATCACCTGTGAGAGCACAGCCTTGGCGTGAGCTGTTCTGCACGTCTGCAACTTGACAATGCTGCTGTGGCTTTGGGAGGCAACAGCAGCCGACCACAGCGTTGACCCGCCACTAGCAGTCCACAGCCAGAAATGCCTCTGAAAACATGCTCCCTGCAGCAAGGAAACGTTGGAGAAGCCTCGTAAACCTCCCCTCATTTTTTAACTGAACTGTGCTAATAATCCTTTCCCTTTCCCTCCCCCAGCAATTTTCAGCTTCCCTGGACAGCCACAGTGTCAGTTCACATCTGGAAAGGGCATCCCTGGAGCATTTGCTGCTGGATTGGAGCCAGATGCAGGAAAGATTTGAAAGGTTCCTTGCACTGTCTTCCCTCAGGCTTTCCTAGAGCTGCACTAACACCAAGACCACAGGTCACTTCAGGTAGTGCCTACTTGTGCCCCTTGTCATGCCAGCCTTTCAGCTGAGATGCAGCCTTAGCACTGGGCAGCTGGGCTTGGAGAACTAGGTGGTGCTGTTGTCTGTGGGGCCCACAAATTTGGCCTTCCAAGGAGAATCATCAAAAATTGCACAAAAGACCCCCAGTTTCTTGAGGTTTGCAGAGATTTTGATGACTTGTAAAGCATCCAGGTTGTTAACTGCTTCTATGGACATAATTGAGATTGTCTGAGCATTGTTTGAGTCTGTCCCACGCCTCATCAGGGACAAGCTAGCTTAAGATTTCTTCTAAAGAAAACGAGTAAATTCACCTGACTAGCGATCTTTGAGCTCCCAGAGTTGCCAAAGCAGATCTGCTTTGCTTGCCCTCATTCTTCCTGCCTCACTTCCCCCCAGCTACTTCACAAATGCCTATGGCCCACTTCCTGCTTTCTAAGCCCCTACTAGAATAAGGGGTTTGCAAGCAGTTTATTTCTGTGTCGTTAGTTTCAAGGGAAAAGGGAGCATCAGTGTCATTATCACATTACCAGTTCACCACATTTTCTGCACTGAGCGCAGGCAGGCTGGCAGCACTGCTCGACACTGGGGCATTCCTTTGACAGGAGCGAAAAAGACCATGTAATCATACCAACTAATTCAGCTGATGTCTTTTTACATTCCATAACAAGGCAGGCATGGAGTAAACGGAGAAGTGCAAACCCACTGAGAGCTAGAAGGCGCTTTATGTGTCGCATTTATGCTTCTGTCTGCTTCTCAGTTGTCTCTGTGAGTGACTCACGAAAATCTGTTTAATCAGACTCAGCTCCTGCCATCTGTTAAGTGAGATACTATAGGAACCATGTATTGTAACAAAATGCATGTCAGAATTGCCTTTGATTTAGCGCACTTTGTGCAACATGTTCAAATGCCATCATTTACAGCCATCAGGCTTCAAGGCTCCTTTTCTCTTTGGGGCGTAATGACTCAGTGTGATGGACGAGCAGGCCACACTGATGCTCTGCATCCCCCCAGCTCTGAGTCACAGGCTGGGATTATAGGGACATGTTTAGGATTACAGACAAGCACTCTTCAAGAAACCTTGTTCTCTTCTGCCTCTGCTAGTACTTTGTTTAACAGAGGTTGTGTATGCTCCCCGATGTGGCAGAAAGGATAGAAATTTGGGGAATCCCCAGACAGCTTGCAACTGTATAGCCAGGTTCCTGATCAAAGGTACCTATTAATTAGCTTGATCAGCATACATAAATCCATACATAAATCCAGAGACACCCATCACATAAATCCATTCATTCTCATGCAAGAAGTCTCTTACTAGTAGAACAAAAGTGTATTGGCATCTGGCATAGGTGGGTGTTTTGCAGGATGCCTGGCACTTCTGAATGGGCCCTCCTGACAGCATGAAGCAGGGTCTTCATTTTACACAGCTTTGAGATGGTGTGCTTTGTGCTTTTTGAAGCAGTCACAGGTCTGTTGTGATGGGACAGTAACTTACTTCTTGAATATGACCCACCAAGTTGCATCTCAGTGCGGTGGGAGCAGAGATGATTATCTCCTCCTGGCAGGGTAGTTTAGCTCATCCCTCACAAAATTCCTAGCTAAGCAGTACCTGCCATTTTGGAAGAACATCTGCAGTGGCTGGAGGGGATGCATACCCTGCTCGGGAAACACCTTGCCACATGCTTCAGTGTGTCACCCAGGCTACTACTGCTGGAATACCTGACCTGGTTTTACAGGGATGGGTACAGTCACACACAAACATCAGTGTCTGGAAAGTGACTCAGAGAGTCAGGGACAGATCTTAATGAAATGCATTTAAGAAAAAAAAAAAAAGGAGGAAGAGCTGACATCAAAGTGAGCAACAGAGGACCCAGAAACTGATGGATTTCACACTCAGTTGATTGTTGCAATTAATTACATAGAAGGAGCTGTGACACTATGTGTACCAAACTGCTCCCCCCACACAGCTGGAAGCTCAACAGTTAGTGAGGCCACTGGAATCAGACACTGCAGAGGATCCAGTTGCACCATGTATTTCCACACCTTGCTCAAGCTCCCCAGGTGAGTGTCTGGATTTGGTTTCTGCGGTACCACGCCATGTGCCCAAATTCGTCAAGACAGGCGTGTTTGTGCCTGCTACCAGCATGCTGGGTTTGCCTCCCCTTGGGGGAAGCAGGGAGGAAGCAGAGAAATTGTCGGGTTTGCATTTCACAACCGCCTGCATAATCCAGGTTGCTGCACACATCCCGTGGCTCAGCCTGTCAGGCCCAGTGTGATGGGAAGCGGGAGGGAGTGTTTACACAGCCTGCTGGCCGCTCTGCAGTCACTATAGCAACCCCAAGGGTCAGTTTATAGTAGGAGAGGAAGTTCACTTTTGGGGAGTTCAGCTTTCCAACACCAGCATCAAGCATGGCTGAAAAACAAAAGGCCAGGCAGTGGGAGGAAACACATTTAAAGGAGCTTCCTATGTGCAAAACCACCCAAGCTTTCTCAGTCACCAGGAGATGCTGCATTCCTTTCCTCTTGGTCAAAGGCAAGCCGCCATCCGGCTGATGCTTGCTCCAGAGGGGTACCTCCCTCTCCCACGATGTCTGTGTGCATTTTAGAGCAGGGCAGCTGTAGATGAGTGCAACGTGGTGTTCCACTTTCAGAAACACTGCTGTGCTGGCAGCCCCGAGCTGAGAGCCACAGGACCAGTATCCAGAGCATGCTTGCTGCATGCCCTGGCTACACAAAGGCTGTTTGCAGATCATTGCAAAGGTCTCCCACGTCAGGAAGAAATAACTGACACCATTCTTGCTGGTCTGGAGGTAAACCAGCAAACATACATGCATTCAAACTTGGGATTTTTGAGTTTACTATGCCGAGACTTAGTCTGCGTCTGTGCTGCCAGTGGTATCTTGATTAAATCTGAAATAAATGACAGACGTCTCTGAGGTAATGACTAGGGAAGCATCCTCTTTCCAAATGCTGCCATCTTCCCCAGACAGCTCTTTTTGACCTGTATGGCTCCTCTCTCTGTTGTATTTCACTACCAAAATGACCTGAATACTGCCCAAAAGCTGAAAAAGCATCTGTCAGCCATTCTTATAACAGTGGGACAGTGCCAGAGTGTGATCACCCTGGGGAATTGTGTTTTCTCAGGGAAAGAGGTAATAAACACAGCATCCATTCAGCCACAAGGGAAAACAGCCCACAGCCTGAAGTCATTCTCTCCCCAGCAGTTCCCATCACTGGATCTGAAGCAGCAGAAGAGAAGGAGTTCATTGCAGCACGGAGGACAGGGAAATACTTTAAAAGAAGGTCCATCCTAGCTGAACAAGTCCCAACACTAGATGGGAGAACATGCAGCAAACTTGTCAAGCTCCCCAGCTGAGCTCACGGCTGTGCATCACACTCGAGGGTTTCAGAGCAGTGTTTCAGTTTACCTCCCTCGCATGCTATCCCTATATGGTGGATATAAGGTTATAAAGGGATCCTTGCACCAAGCACCTGCTGGAGAAAGGGCCCTGAGGAGTCCTATGCTTGGTCAAGGACACCGGGGACATGCAATGGACTCCTATGCTTGGCATTGGCTCCAGTGGGGAATGGAGAAAGAAGGAATCCCAGTGAATTCCAGGGAGATGCATTGACTGCAGTGTGTCAGGACCGTGTATCTCAAGGCCTGTTTTCCCTTCTAAAATGCTAAGTATCTTTCCAACAAAACATCTGCCTTTGAAGATCTGTCCATCAAGCACTTGGCTGCTGTCTGGCTGGGAGGTAAGCAAGGTAATGAACAACATGTTGTGCTGGAGCCTGCTGTGCAGGCAGAGCTTGGAGGAGCTAACACAGGTGTTTCCCAAAGAATCAAGTTCGACAAAGAGGCAGCAAGCCATTGCCCAGGGGAAAAGAGAGGGATAAAGAGAGGATATGGGTATGAAACACTGTGAGGGTCTGTGTGTAGGAAGACTGAGAATTGTGATACATTATGCCAGAGAAAATAGGCACAAAGACACAGAGTCATGGAGAAACACAGGTTCCAAGGAGGGCAGAGGGGAGAGTTACACCATGAGGCACTGTACAGGAGAAAGAAGGACCACATGAATGGGAAGGAATGACCCATAGCTGAGATCTCTGAAAACAAAGTGATAAAAAAGAGAGGAAAGATGATGAAAACGAGTGTGGGTGCTATAGGAGAGGAATGGCAATGAAGGCTATAGAGGTGACAAAGATGCCTGTGTGAGGTAAAGGAATTAATCTGGCTATACAAAGATTCAGATCTACTCAAGAAACTGATGTATTGAAGATGTAAAACATCTTGTCGCAAAACAGATGTCAGATACATCGGACATCTATTTCTTTCTAAAAAAGGGGAGTTACAGTAATGATGCCAGAAGACATCCACCCTCTGCAGGTCAGATTTCAGTGAAAGAACCCTTTGTGTCTAACAATCCTCTGTGCTTTGGTGGCAAGCAGAAGGGCAGAGCTTTGGGATGAGGGCTCTGTGTGTGTAT
Organism: Calyptomena viridis; assembly: GCA_013390005.1. NCBI lineage: Eukaryota > Metazoa > Chordata > Aves > Passeriformes > Eurylaimidae > Calyptomena > Calyptomena viridis. The sequence goes on along the minus strand of WEIV01025137.1, from coordinate 47,667 downwards.
GTGTTTGAGGGTGATTTCCTGGGAGATTTTCCCCAGGCCTGGGTGTTACCCAAGGAAACATGAGTAGGTTTCAGTGCTGCTTCACTACTGAACTCCTCAGCAGGGAGGACTTTCCCAAGGAAACTCACTTTTGCTGGCCACACCCATCTTGCACATTTAACCCCCCAGGCTCTGAGTAGGGGATGCATGTAGGGCCAACAAGCAGCACTATGTCCAGGAGCAATGAGCAAGCCTCAGGACAAACTGGAAGAGCTGGTGCAATAGCCTGTGGGCTGGCATGGACCCTCACCCTGCCAGCAGCTACGGCACAGCAAGGATGCCCACAGGATTAGGCACTGACTCCCTGTGGCCATGGCAAGTGGGCTTTGGTGTTTCTCAAACAGGCTGCAGTTCAGACCCTAGCTTGGGAAACCCTTTTGCCATTGTCCTCTCCTTCCTGCTCTGCCTGTGGATGAGTCACAGCAGCTCCTGGTGTCTCAGGGTCACCCAAGTCCCACACAGCCGGCTGCTAGTCCTAGTTACAGGACAGACCTGCTTGATCTCCTTACAGTGATTAACAACAGTCCCTCAGATGGTTTGATGTCATGAGGAGTCTTTATACAGGCTCGGCTCACATCCTAGAACAATGAGATGTGCTTCCCACTCCTTTTTCCATGTCAGTGAGCAAAGAGGGCTCAGCCCTCTGCCCTGGACTCCATCCTACAGCACCCCCAGCTTCCTGTATCCACCTCACCATACAGCCCATGCACAGTGCCCAGGGATGCTGAAATATCAGCCAACCCAGACCACATGGTATGGAAAAAGCAGGAGGGCAACCAGGTGACTGAGACACCAGTAATGCACACAATGATGGCTCAAAACCTTGGCACGGCTCTTTGGAAATATTACTTGTGGGCAGGGGTGACAGGGAGGTAGAGGAAGTGTTGTCAGCACTCTTCATATTATATGAAAAAAATACCCTGAAACAATGTGGTTGGCATTGGCAGCAGTTGTGAGGCTTGCCATAGAGGCAAAGGTCTGTGTGAAGCACCAAGGTGGGCAGGAATTTAATTCAGCTCCCGAGATGCTGCATAAAGGTGTAAAAATGTGAGGTTTGGTATTGGCTCACCATCTGCTTCAAGGTACATGTAACAACACAGTAAATACCATTTGCATGTATTTGCAGATTTATTGGTCAGATAAGTGCTAAGGATGGTATGAAAAAGGCCTGCTTAACAACAAGAAAGCTTAAAAAGAGGTGTCTTCATCTTTGTTGCTACCACTACTTTGTATGGAAATAATGGCTACATTAACTAGACTGTAAACGGTCATCACAGAGGATAAAAATAATTAGGGAGGAAATAGCAGAAAGGATGTTATTTAACATTATAAGTGTTTCTATATCCTCACCTTTGCTTGACTATTGTCACCTGCATCCACCTCAAGGAAGGTTTATTGGAAAAGAAAGAAGAGGTTATAGAGAGGGAGGACAAAAATGGTATGGCAAGAGATTGAATAGTCAAACGGAAAAGTCTAGAGTCCTCTGGCTTGTTAGAAAAGTTTCATCCCCCTCAAGCCTAGAGAAAGCCAAAACCTCCAGTTCCACAGAAAAGGCTGGAGAAATATTTCTGCTCTCATCACTTCTCGTCACTTCTGCCCCAGGGACAATCTCACCGTCTTAAACCTGCAGGGTTAACCCAAAACAAGGCACACTGCTTGCCACCAACTTCAAACCATAGGATGACAAAAAAGCCGCTTCATTTTTCCCACACCACTGTGCTCCTTCACTCTCCACTGAAGACAAAGCCTGGGGGGGTTATTTCTGTTTTCTGTGAGATGCTGCTCTCTGGGTGGGCAAGGAAGCCAACTTTTCACAAACATCTCAGGGTACCCAGTCTGAGCCAGCTTTCAGAAAGGGGACCAGGCATCAGCAACACACCTCAGGAGCTCAGACCTCCTGAGAGGCTGGGAGGAATCTTGGTGGGAGCTGACATAGATGAAGTCTTGTGAAAGTGCAGCATCCTCAGCTCATTCAGCTTCTCTAAAAGGCAAAATCTCAAAATGAGTCGCATTTGAGACTCCAAATTGAAGACAGAAAGAGTTATGTTTTAGCATCTTTGATGCAGGAGTCCAGACAACACTTCTTTGTGATGATGTGGACCGGTACTTTGGGTTTTGCTTAACACACTGTCAGGAGAAATGGAGTCATGGACTAGGACAGAGATTTATCTGTATTGCAGCATCACCTACACTAATAACTGTAACTTGTACACTAATAACTTGTAATTAATAACTTGTCTTCTACTGAAAAAATGTCCTGCATAAAGAATGGTTTCCTTATGCAATACATCAAATAGATTCTACACTTTCAAAATGCACTTCTCCACCTCTAGCCAAATCCTCAGGGAGAGGATTTCTTGTTCATATTTTATATCACACTGGGGGCTCTAATTGGTGCCTAGCTCCTCCTGCTCCTTGGAAGTAGTCACATTTCCACCAAGGTGAATAGCAGTCAGACCCATCCCTGGCGTATCTCTGATGGCTGAAGCATTCCAGAGCAGAGGAGATGCTTTAACTTTTGCTTCTTTTTGCAGCTGTCTTATGACTGCTCTACACTTGGTTTAGCGTGGCTCCCAAATACTTGGGACCACTTCCCTTTCTGTATGGGGACAGTTCCACTTTCTCAGTCTCATCTTCTGGCACACTGTTGGTGTATTGAGGTTTCTAGCTCTCTACAGGAAAGAGATTTAAAGATCATAAGATGTTCCTGGAGAAACTGGACTACTTTTCAAGCTTGTCAATATTCATACAAGGCAGGAAAGCCCTTACTAAAAGAGAAAAATGCACTGTACTTTTGTTCATTCTTTTTGAAGGTGTCCCTTTAACAGCACTCAACAGCTGTTAAATGAGATAATCACCTGCTATCCTCATGTCACTAATTCAAACGCCAATGGCCCTCAGACCTTATTCAGCCATCCATGCTCTGCACAAGGAGGATGCTGAAGGGATTAAGCTCCCTTCTGGGATTCTAGAAACATTGGAAAGAAATGGTTGCAGCTGAATTTGGAGAGATGATGTCCAAGTACATTTGGTTTGTGGCAAGGTTTTTGTAATGGGTCAGCTACGGGGGTGGCTTCTGTGAGAAGCTGACAGAAGACCAATGGAGCCAATACCAGCGGGCTCCAAGACAGACTTGCCACTGGCCAAGGCCAAGCCCACTGGTGATGGTGGTAGTGCCTCTGAGATAATGTGTTTAAGAAGGAAAACTTGCCACACAAGAGCATTTGCAGTCAAAGACAGGAATGAGAACATGTGAGAGAAACAGCCCTGCAGACATTAAGGTCAGTGAATAAGGAGGGGGATCAGATCCTCCAGGTGCTGGAGCAGAGATTCCCCTGCAGCCTGTGATGAAGACCCTGAGAACAGGTTGTCCCCTTGAAGCCCATGGAGGTCCACGGTGGAGCATATCTTCACAGTGGAGGTCCCTACAACAGGGCAGGTGGATGCCTAAAGGAGACTGTGACCCCATGGGAAGCCTGCACTGGAGCAGGCTCCTAGCAAGATCTGTGGCCCCATGGAGAGAGGAGCCCACACTGGAGCAGGTTTGCTGGCAGGATTCGTGGCCTTGCAGGGGACTCACATTGGAATAGCTTGTTCCTGAAGGACTATGCCCTGTGGAGGGGATCCATGCTTGGGCAGTTCATGAAGAACTACAGCCTGTGGGAAGGGCTCACCCTGCAAAAATTTATGGAGGACTGTCTCCCATGGAAGAGACTGCTGGCTGGAGAAGGGGAAGAGTGTGAGGAGTCCTTCTCACATGTGATGAACTGACCACAGACCAAATTCCCATCCCCCTGCGCCACTGTGGGGAGGAGATAGATAATTCAAGAGTGAAGCTGAGCCTGGGAAAAAGGGAGGGGTGGGGAGAAGGTGTTTTCAAGATTTGGTTTCATTTCTTATTATCATACTCTGATTTGATTGACAATAAGTTAAACTAATTTCCCCAAGTCAGGTCTGGTTTGCCCATGACAGTAACTGGTGAGTGATCTCGCCCTACCCTTATCTCAACCCACAAACCTTTTCCTATATTTTCTCTCCCCTGTCCAGCTCAGGAGGGGAGTGATAGAGTGGCTTGGATGGGGACCTGGCATTAAGCCAGGGTCAACCCACCATAGACAGGAAAACTAGGCAGGGAGGAGGCCTGCAGGAAGGATTTGCATGTTTTGATGCCTCAAAGGGGCTCCATCCCAACACTGAAAGATTCTGCACCCAGCCTTGCCTCTGTGCCAGCCAGTTCAGCCAGGGCTCAGTTTGATCTCAAATAACTACCACTTGTATGGTGTTAGTGCTCAGCAAGCACAAGCAAAGGTCATCATTTTGCTGTCATAGCTAAATCACTATCCCAGCAGTGCAATATTGGTTACCTACAAAGAAATAGAGACATCTCTTCCGAAGGGCTGGGGCACTACCACGACTCTGCTCCTGGCCAGGTGACACCAGGCTCAGTGACACTCTAGCTGAGAAAAGTTATGAAGCAAACCCAGTGATGCTCCTTGCCTCTGTGACAGGAAAGAGGCTGCAAAAGGCAGCAGCAGAATCTCCAAAAACACCACTTTTACAGAGCAGAGCTTGCATCTGGATCCATGCTGGTGTGTGTGTGTGTACATGTGTGTGCACATGTGTGTGTGTACAAAAGGAAGTTCAATGCTTTTATTTTTATTTCACACATGAAATTCCAAAAAAATCTCCCAGTCTCTACGAAAGTACACACTGTCTTTTACACAGAAATAGCCACAGGTTGTATAGTCACGCTGTTAAACAGTCACACCATTAACCATCAGTGATATTTACACAAAAGCAGAGCTGGAGTTAAGCCTAAAACTCTTCTGTTACGAAACTGCTGATAACACATGACCCACGGGAGGTAGGCCATCAGTGTCTGTCCTTCCCCTGCACAGAGACCAGATGACAACATTATGGTGATGTCAAAGGAAAGGAACAGTGGTGACTTAGGTTTCTACTGCAGCCACTGGTGGATGTGCCTTTCCCATCCCTTCTGTTCTTCAAGAAGGGTATCCAGATACCAGGCACTGGTGTCATCCGTCTAGAAAGAGGCAAGTAGGAGAAGAAAAGGAGAATTAACAGATCAATATAATACCCTGGATATGTAGAAGATGAGGAGGGTAAATGGCTGGAAAAAAGAACAGTTCTTCCACAGCTCTCAATCATGATTCCCTGACCACATTCTCCAAAGGGATCAATAATCAATGAACACACATTTTGTTTTGTCTTTTGAAAAACCTATTTTAAAGTCAAATCAATGATGTGTTTCATAACCTGTTCTTAAGTCCATGGAGGACACTATTATTTAAGGAATTTCACTGGCCAAAATACCTTCTCAGCCTCACCATTCATCCTTGACTTTCTTTTTGACTTTGAAATGATCCTGTATTCAACTCTGCTGGCCTGGTATCTCCAGTACCTTCAGTATGTAATTTCTAATTCTACTTTCTCAACATCTTCTCCTCTGAAGAGTTACTTACGTGCAAGAAAATTTGTTCTTATTCATGTTAAAAAAAATTTGTATATATCTGTTGCCATGGCAGTGGTGTGCGTTACAACCAACCATTTTAGCCGCACTAACTTTAAAATGGTAACCAAGTTTAAAACTTTTTTGTTTCCTTCCAGGAAATACAGAACCAATGCACTCAGCTCAATAACAAGTGCTGGAATATGTTTGCTCTCATAAGCTTACAGGTGACCACCAGGCAGCCATGAATGGTCCTCTCCACAGGCTGCAGGGCAAATCCAATTTCTCATCAAAGCTGTCACGGCAACCTCCACGGTCATGTTTGCATTGTGAAACCTTTGTTTTCTGGCTATGGCAAAGCAAGAACTCAACACCAGTGGCCATGTGAGTGGGAGAGCAGCTCAGCCCTTCGCCCCAGGTCCTGATCCTAAACAAAACCCACACCAAGTTGGACACAGAAGGAGAAGCAAGTAGTCACTCTTTTCCATTCTTGTGATGCCTTATTCCTGATTAGGAAGCACATTCAGACTGGCTTGATAACAAGGCACATGTGCTCATTTAATATGTGTGCACCATGAGGCACAGCCTGCCCCTCTTCCCTTCCAGTCCTCCCTGAACTCAAGGCCATTGCCCACACAGACCTAACTCAGCAGTAAGTTAGAACCCTCAGATCCAAGAAATCCATGGGGACAAACAAGGGAGACTGATCATGATATCCATGGGAAGAGGACAAAGAAGAATGATCATGAGTCCGCACAGAGGAAGGCAACAGTGGGAGATTACTCTCTACTGCAGAGTCTGTGAGAGAACAGCACTGGTTGAAGGGCACCTGCCTGGGCCGCTCCCAGGACTTCCAGTTGTGCATTGACCCACTCCTAGCCATTTGTTACTCAGAGAGAGAGCTGCTCACAGCCACAAAGAAATGTCAGCACTTTGCACTAAAAACTTTGTCAGCCAAATGGGAGAGAAAATGTTCTGAATCATGTGGATGAAAAATCACTCCTGTGTGGTGGGGAGAAGGGAAAAGGAGGAAAAAACCAAAACCAAAAACAAAAAAAAAAAAGAAAATGCCTGGAAGATTTGATTTATAAAGGGAAATGAGCTGTAAGATAATGTGCTTGGACTGGCTAAGCTGAGGCGGGTGTGAGAAAAGTGGGTGACAGCCAGCAAGCACCAGAAAGAGCCCAGGCAATGAGAGGGAAAAGCACAGCCTGCTTGGTGAGAGTGAGACACACAGAAAGTGCATGCTAAGTATGAGTGCCAGGATGACATTTGAAAAGAGGAAAATTTAGGCTGAGCATCAGGAAAAGCTTCCTGACAGCGAGATGCAAGCACTGGAGCCATCCCGCGGGAGAAGCCCTGGAAGCCTCATCACTTGGCTTGTGAGGACTGAGCTGGAGGAAAGCTGCAAGTCCTGGAAAGGCCTTATCCAGAGCTCACTGAAAGTCAAGAGAGAGGCTTGCACTAATTATGGGAAGCCTGCCCAAAAGAGGAACGCCACAGCCAGGAAGATTGTGCAGGAACAAAGGAACTCCCAGTAGCTGACGGGGTGGCAGCAGGTTCCAGGCACAAGCATCACTCTCACCATGGGACCTGAGAAACAAATGGGTGAACGTGGTGGGAAAATACATAGGGAAATAAAAAATCCCTTCTTCTTTAAGGCAACATTATCTCTCAGCGAAGAGTTGCTCTGCTCTGGCCAAGGCACAGGCAGCCAGGGCTGAGGCTTCTGTTAGTCTGGGCCCCTGGGAAGGCCAGCTGCCAAAAAAGAGGGAAATTTTGCTTTAGTCAGGGGGGTAGGGCATGGGTGCATTGGGAGGGAAATGAGAGTCAGGAAGCTTGCACAGGAGAATGAGGGAGAGAGGGGGGACGTGTATGTACTGTGTCTTTGGATGTGTAGCAAGGCAAGAAGCCCAGCAGGGACAGTCAAGACTGGGGGAGGAAGTAATGGCTGCAGGCAGAAGCCAAGGCAGAGAAGCTCCACAAACAATGCCATTTCCCTCTATCAAGAAGAAGCCTTGTCAGAAGAAACCAGTGTTAAAAACAGCTGGAGCACTGACTCCATCCCCAGAGCTCACTGAGCCACCAGCCCTCCCCATCACAGAAGGCAAGAGGCAATTTCCTCTGTGGAGAGGCAAACTGAGTAATTTCTCTTGCAGGGGGATATCTCTGTGCCTCGTTCCTGGGCATGTTGCTTGGCCAGCTGTGCCCAGCCAGGCCAGGTGGAGCCTCTCCATCTTGACACATGGAGAGCTACAGAATATAGCCTCAGAGCTGTGAGCCGAGCTCACAGGTGCCCTGGTGTGAGCTGAGCATCATCCCACCAATTCCAGTGGCCTCACTGGGAGCTGGCATCACAATGTCACTTCCACAGCATGAAACTGAATTTCAAACTCCGATCCCATGTGAGTTCCTTCTACCTCCAAGGAAAGTATCTCAACGGCAAAGGTAGCCATATATTCATGCAGGAGATAGTCAGGCATGGGCAGTTAAAGTAATAACTAGGCTGTGCACACAGCAGCCCTGGGAGCATCTGTTGTGTGTGTCATCCATCTCCCATCCCAGCTTTTATTGCTGTGTTTCTTTATTCAGATACACTGCCTTCTCCATTTAAACAGCAAACCCAAGAGGGCAGGAAATGACAGCCCATGCTCTTGCCAAACCAACAGAAACTGAGCTAAAGTGGAAAGCCTATTTTAAGAATAAAGTATAATATATAAAGAGGTTGCACTTATTTCCAGACCAGGCATTACAAAACCAGGGAATTCAGAGTTAAAATTATGGTTAAAATAAATTCAAACTTGTTGAAGTGTGGCGGTGTGCAACCAAGGCATACAAATAGCCTTAATTTTGCCCTGCAGTGACACAGCTGTATGACTGATTAAAAGGTTTTAGTACTTGCACTCCTAAACTAGATTACCCTGATAGATACAATTTTTTCATATTACCTTGTTTTTGCCCTTCCCCAACAACTCTCTGCCCCAGATATTGCCACTAGCACAGATTTCACTACCTACCAGGGGGGAAGAAAAAGATATATATCACAGGTCTCTCACATCTGTAATGGGAGCCCCAGGCTAAGTACTGTCTTGGAAATACCCTCCCTCCTACCTTCAGATCCGCAGCCACCCCTGCCCAAGGCTCTGGAGAGCACAACTGAGGTGTACACCAAGCAAGCATTTAGTCCTGCTGAGAAGGGAAGTGTTTTCCTCACACCTTTGATACCACTGTAATCTACACTCATATTTATTTTACAAAATCATTAAAACCTTGGGTTTAAAGTGTAGATAAAAGAGACAAAGGAACATCATCTGGATAAACAATTATGGCTTTTTGTCAAGGATTCAGGAGCTAATCGAGTCCAGATCTGTTCCACATTCACATTTACATGCGAAATTGTACTTACTGAGCTAGAAGAAGTCAGATTAGCATCAAGAGTCAGCTCTGCCCTCAGCTACATAGTGCAAGCTCTATGGAGTGAATGAGGGCTACCAGGGTGTAACAGAAGGCAAAGTTTGGCCCCAAATACTTGCAGGCTGTTTGGCTGAGATGCACATGAAAGTGGCTGCTCTGCACTTCAGCCCAGATTGGAATTACTCTCCAGAAGTTGTATTTACTTAAGAGTGTGGGTGGCCTGAATTGTCACAATGTGTTTAAATATTTGGCACTAAATCACAGCTGTCCACTTATTTGCACTTTTGCTGCTGGGCAGCAAGAACATCCCTGGAATTAGTCAGCATGAGACACATTAATGAGCTAACAGATATATTATGGTTTACAGTTTGGACTTCTTTTGTTCACATAAATACACACCTCTTCTCCTCTTCTTTCCCAGAACAGCGTATCTTCTCAAACATGTTGACTTTCCAAGCTTTATTTTATTTGGCCTTTATTAATGAGCTTGCAAAGTTTTCTGTTACACGGAAAAGCACCTTGCCCCTAGCAGCCTTTCTGTGCATTACATGCAATCCTGAAGAGACTCGTTGTGTGAGGGGAAATGGTCCAGCCTCAGAGAAGTTCCTCTTCACAAGCCAAAAACCATCCTCTGCATGCAAAGATCCCAAGTAAATATGGAACCAATAACAACCACGAGCAAAGACCTTTGCATATGGAAAATATTTACAGAGTCCGTGTTACAAGTCACATCAGCTGAAGGAAAACTTGCTGCACAGAAAGCAGGCAATCTGTTGCACAAAAGGAAAGAAAATTTGTCATCTGGGTTAATGCTCCCACGATTCATCCATACTGCTTTTCCACTGTCAGTAACCTTTCATAAATCATGGATATAGCATAGGTCATGATTTAATAACTCACCAACAAACTGTCCTGTACAGGAGGACTGCAAGGCTGGTATCAATTCTTTGCAACCTGTATTCCTAATGGATGCTAATTGCAAACCATAATCATTTTTTATTAACGTAACAAAGATTTTTACCAGAGTAATGCTCTAGCATGGAATCAATGGGAGCCAGATTCTGTGTGTGTGAATAGAACAGTTTTTCATTTAAAAAATGCTTATTTGCTGACACTGAAGTTTCTTGTGGGAATACATCACTTTTATAATTTAATTTTCATCTGGAAGATTTTTCGGGTCAAAAATGGAATTTCTGGGCAGAATCAGAGCAGGGAGGAACACACAGGAAGTCGGGCTCTGAACTGAGCACAGCCGAACCTCCTGCATCCCAAGCACTTGGCTTAGTTACGGAGCCAGCAGCTCGTCTGCCCACATGGCCGCTCCTTGCTCATTTTGGCCATACTTCCCCAGCACCATTTCCCGGTTCTCCCTCCAGCCCCTCCCAGGAGCAGGAGTTGCAAAGTCATGGACTGAAAGCATCTGCCCGCTTTGCAGTTGTGTTTTCCGGGAAGCATCCCCAAATGGGTTGTTGCCTCCAGCCAGAGGAGCACAAAGGAGAAACCCACTGCCAGCACCCGCTCTCACCCACGCAACAGGATCTGGGAGAGGATGTCTGGCCATATCTGCCTTCCCCTCCATGTGCAGGAACACACCATATCAACAGAAAGCACATTTGGTAAGGGCATAAAAGCACCCTCCTGCCTAGGAGGTTACACAGCTTTATCTGCAGCAGTGGAAGGAAGCAGGAGATCCAAGCTGCTGGCAAGCTTTCCTACTCTCAGCCCGATTCACGAGAAGTCCAGCTGCTTTTTGCCACCATAATGACCACACACAAGAGCTGCAAATCTGGTTTAACCAGAAAGTTTGTGACACTCTTGTGTCCACAGAGTGGTACCAAATACCTGGAGAGGCTGGTGAGCCCCTCCATGAGCTCCTCTGCATTGCATACCACAGCCAGGCTGCTGCAGCAGAGGTGGAGACTGAGCCATCACCAGCTCAGTGCACAGCCTTGACCTCCATTCACCTTAAGGAGGGCAAATCAGAAGCGGTTCAGCTCAGCCACTGCAGTAAAATGAGCCTGAAGCACTGTTAGGAGGGATCAAAATCACATGCGTGCGTGTGCGTGTGTGGTTTCACAACACCTCCCTCTCCCCACCACCAGCCACACCAGTTTCCTCAAAGAAAAGCAGAACAGTAGAGCACAGACCCGTGGTGCATTAAAGCCTTGTTTTTCCCACTGCTTAAAGAACTGACCCAGCCCCCTCAAATGTTCCCAGCATATTTGAATTGTGAGTCAGAGACCACAATGGAGATACTTGCCTAGCTTGACAAAGTTTTAAGTATCTCCTGCCAAATAGCAATCACTGATTTTTTGCTCTGTCACTCAGGAGTCCTCTTCCTGCCACCCTAACCACACAAAACACACTGCCTCATTGAGGAAGCAAGGATTACTGTTTGGATGCTTACCTGTACCATCTCCAACTTCTCATGGTCCCTTTTGTGCAGAGCACTGCTAACAAACCGGATGGAAATTTGCAGGTTTTGAAAGCTCTTGTTTCTGTACCTAGTGTGGGAGCAATGAAGATAGAGGATGGAAAGAATAGGAGCAATACCAAAAAGTGAAGCCAGGAAACATTTCATCTTTGCAGGCAGGGTTTAACATTTAAAAGAAATAATAATTCAAGAACAAGATTTCCACAGACTGATCTAGCACCTCACTTAGCAAAACATCCCAAGGCTTAGGAGTCAATCTATGATGGACCATCACACCCTTCACTGGGCCACCACCATTGAGGTAAACTTTGGCAAAAGGAAGCAACCAGGAATAAGAAGCACTAACCCTTCAGTACACCTCAGCATGCCAGCTGTTGCTCCAGTGGAGCCATGCTGGAAGAAGTCCAAGGACCAGCAGCTGAGACAAAAAGTCAGACACAACCAAACCCTCCAACATTACATGGAGTTGAGGTTGTGTGTGTGTATGTGCACTTGCCACTTACTTCAGTTTTCTTTTTTTTTTTCCACTGCAACTAATATTTCTTCACAGGATTCATGCCCATACTTGTAGTAAGAAATACTTCCCATTATCTTCTTCATCACCTGGGCTACAGTATAGGGAGAAGTTTGCTGTTATCCATTCCTGCTGTCTGGGGTCTGGGACAGATAGGCTGCAAGGCTGGAAAGATGGGGGAGTTTGCAGGCTCTGAGGTGCATGAGGAGGAAAGAGATCATTTTGTGTACTGCTAATCTGTCTCTGCAAGAGCACTGGCTTTCCCTTCTTTAGCAGCTGCCATGGGGAGCTTTGGGGTGGGACACAGGAGCAGCAGGAAAAATAACTTCAAGCAACTTCATAACTTACTCCCTTCCTTGTTAGTTAATTCTTGCCAAAAAGTTATACAGAGGCAGGGGTGCAATAGGTCTGAGTGGACTTAACAGATGCAAACATCACATTTTGACATCTCTCTCCTTTCAAGAAGGGGGAAGCGTTGACTGAAGCTGTGTCCAAAGCCCTAGATAGCAATCCAGGAGCTCTAGGATGTTCTTCACAGCTCTACCTCAGCTTGAAATTTCAGGACAACAGTGTCTTGCTGACAAACCTGAGCCATGCTAAACTGAAGATAAAATACTAGTGATAGTTTCAAACTTGACATTCTCCCCACCCTGAGCATGCATTGCTCTGAGCTCTGCACATGTACTGACCTCTCCCAGCTTGGTCCTGGTGACAGGGTGATACATGGCCCAGACCTGCACTCCCTGAACACTTCATAGGCTTTTGTCTAGCATGGAGCTAGGCACTGGAGATGCATAAGAGGGAACAAGAAAAAGGGAGAAAAAACTCTGTTGTAGAGCCACAGTGGGTAGGACTAGCTAGTGCAGGGGGATGTAGTGCATTTTTAGAGCACATTATTTTGGACAAGTGTTTCTGGAGGTTGAGCCAACTTAACAGTGCTGGCCCCAAAAATATTTAACACATGCTCTCCTTAAAAAACGGTATTTTAAAGAAGTCTGGATTGCAATCTGAATGTCAGCAGCTTCTTTCAGCTCTCCATCCTCAGAGGCAATGCAAGCAGACTCAAGGGGCATAAGCTGGCCTCGGTAAAGCCCTAACCCTCAGCTTACTCCTTAAGCCAAAAATAAAGAATATGGCTGCAAAACCATTGCATATTCACCTGCCAAGTTTCTAATGCTTTTTGTCGGAGCAGTGGCTGCCACCACTGCACACCATAGTGCTCTCCCTGGTATTGTGCCACCACCATCGGCTGGGCTGTGAGGTTGTCAGCTGCTGCTCACATTACAAAATCTGGAACAGAGATGGAACTTGAAACCACAGAAGCTGCAAACAAGGGCTAGAAGCCTCCTGCAGCAGAGCAGGACAGGCTGCCCACCAGGAGTACCTCCAGCGCTTAGGAGAGGACACATTTTCAGTGCTTGGCACTCAGAAACCCTACATGAGCACATGTATTTGCACAATGTGCAACGAATCACTGGCTCTGCTCTTTTGACAAGGGCATATAGTGATGGGACAAGGGGCAATGCCTTTAAACTGAGAGCAGATTTAGATTAGATACTAGGAAGAAATTCTTTACTGTAAGGGTCATGAGGCACTAAAACAGGTTGCCCAGACAAGCTATGGATGCCCAATTCCTCAAAGTGTTAATGGTCAGGTTGGATGAGGATTTGAGAAACCTAGTCTAGTGGAAGGAGCCCCTGCCCATGTCAGGGGGGTTGTAACTATATGATCTTCAAGGTCTCTTCCAACTGAAATAATTCTGTGATTCTATAATGACACATGCACCCTCTCCTCACATCTGACTCCAGAGGCCTAAAACAGGGATGCACTTCTCTCCTGCCCCTTGCTAACTCACAGCAGTTAGGAGGGAGGCAACAGCACATGTTCCTGCTCCAACCCACTCCTAGAACCCATATCACCAGGCTGTTACACCCTTACAAGTGGGTTTGTCAAAGCAGCCTCCCCAGCCAAGGCAAGGTTTGTATCAGGGGCTAAAGATCAAACTGTATCTATCTCTGAACACACCTTTGTTAGTTTTGGCTGCACCCTTTCAGGTATCACCTGCCTCCCCAGGCAAACACGTTCCTATCCCAAGCACCACAAGCCTGCTGCACTCCTCCGAGGCCTGCATTTGCCTGCCAGGTATCTCCACACCTACTGCATCCACAACAGCAGCCAGCAGCAAGGAGAGAGAGCCCCGGGACTAATGTGGCTGCAGCAGGCATGTTGCAGGGAGCAGAGGAAGGAGTTGGAAGCAGATTCATGGTCAGGCTGCTGTTTGGCTTTGCTGGAAACAGGAGTGGAAAGCTGGCACCGACATCCAGCCACCCCAACAAACATTGCATTCATATGCAGAGCTACAGAGCAAACGATCTGTCAGTTGTTCATCTGGAGAACAGGTTTCACCAGCCTGGATTAAATGATTATGTTGCAGCAGCATGTGCTTCTTGCTGCTCTTGGAGATAAAGGAAGTAAGGCACAAGGAGCCTTATGGGAGAGAGACCTGACCCTGCAACCCAGCTCAAAGCACCTTTATGCTTGCAGAAGGTTTGGACCAGCACTGAAGATGGGGAGCAAGGGTGTTTAAAAGGCAGAATTTTGGTGCTGATGCGCTGAAATCACTGATGCAAGAAAACACCTCATTTGATCGAGAACAGAAGGTGCACACTTTCCCTCCAATTACTGCCTCCAGATGTGCACCAGACTGGCTGTATTTCTGAGCCTTCTGCTCCTCGTTCCCACAAAGCTGAAGGCAGAGTGAGTGCAGTTGGAGGTCTAACAGCACATGTGCAGCAGCAACAGGCTCCACCAGAGCCTGCATCCTGCCTTCACAAAACCCCTGTTGAGCGACTCCCTTAGGGTGTAATTGCAGTCGACTTCATTTCAGGCCATAAGCATATGTCTGGCTATGGACATTACAGCAAGCACACAAGGGAAAAGAAAAAAAAAGAAACATAAAGTAGAAAGTGCGAAACAACACTCTGGTAATCCAAGCCCAGTTAGGATAATGGGTGTTTCCCTCCACAGAAAAAGGTTACTCTGCTACCTTTGGCAGTCTGGCCAGCTTCCCTGCATTAGTCTTGTGCAAGACAGAAAAGAAAGGCTGACACCAGCTTAGCAGACCCACACCAAAATACTGCACCAAACCTGCGGACCTCAGCAGCACCTCCTGAATCCCTCTGGAGCCCATGTGGGCAAAAAGCAGATGCCCAAAGAGCTAATACAGCAATTTTAGGACTCTCACTGATTTCAGAGGGCCTTAAAGCCTTGCACCAGGGAGCGCAAGGCACCTTTCCCCACGCTGTGGCTTTTCATGGATCGTCAGAGCTCACCCCATATCCCCATCTCTCAGGGGAGGATGTGTCTGCAGTGGGGGCAGTGAAAGGTGTAGGGATGCAGTAACAGCACAGTGTGGGCAGCAGAAGTTGGAGCCGCCACCCTCTGCTCCCACTGTGTTTCACAAGATGAATTGTAGCAGCAGCACTACTGCTTTCATATTGGCCTTTTTTTTTCCCTCAGAAAGAGCAAACCCATGAATTGGTCCATCCGTTCCTCAGGACCTGTACAAACTGCTCTAAGGGGAACTCCCCACAAACAGCCTGCAGCAACCACCTAACACTCCCAGTTCAAGCAGTTGCAGGCTGGCAAATCCCTAAGGCATCCAAAGCAAGGTCTTATCAATGGGAAGTGTCAGACAGGCCTAAGTAACACTGAGCTGTCCTTCCCACATCAAGTGACCGTGAAAACACATAGGATTTGTCCAGCTGGGATGGTCCCAATCAGGCATTTACATTTATGGCTCATGGACAGATTTTTAAAAATACATCCCAGTGTATGTACGGTTGTACTCAAAGATACACTTACATCCAAGCACATGACCTAGAAGGTGGGTTTGAGCTGAAGTGACTCAGCCTCCCAGTTACAGGAACAAAATTAGCAACCACTCATAAACGCCTTATGTCTTAGATGGGGCTAGATGGCACTGTAAGTTAGTTAATGTCCCTTTGCCTCAGGAGCTTTCACTTTGGCATTATGATCAGTGGAAAATCAAGAAAGCTGGTGTTCCCTAGGGTATATTTTCTAGAGCTGAGCTAGTAATTCACACCAACAGCCTGATTCAACACATTTTCTAGGTACCTAGTTAGAAGCTGTGTCCAATAATTTAGTCATTCTCTGGAATTTACTTTTTTTTTTAAAACAAATAATTCTTGGCTTGACAGCATTTAAACATATGTTTTCCTCCAATACTTGGCCTACAGTTTCCCTGCTTTAATTTGTCTCATTTCTCCTCATTAACCCCTGCCCTCCCACCCCATTGTTCCCATGCTGGATCCCTCTACCTCTCCCAGGAGAACAGTGATGAAGTGACATTTGCCTCCCGGGACCTCGGGGCACATCACCCCTTCTCTTCAGGAACAGCCCAGCAAGGCAGAGAGCCCTCTGGCCCACAGCCCCTGAATCACTTAAGGATGCACAGCTGAAATGGAGCCAGGCAAAATCATGGAGAGAGACGAGGACCAGGCTTGAAGGGACCGTGCCTGGCTGTATTCAGGTCAGAGCATTCCAGTTGCACAGCCTCGAGTCTCTGCCTGAGCTGGTTAGGAGATGAACGAGTAATGATCTGCCCTAATCTCACACCCAGACCTTCCAGAGCCTCTGTGCTCGAGCGAGCGTGCTGTGGCTAATGCACCATGCCACCACAAGGGAATGGCATCCACATGTCTTGGGGGAGAAAGGGGATGTGCCATCCAGGTGCAGTTCATCTGCCTCTGGGGCTAGGAAGAGGATGGACACCTCTTTAATAGAGACCCTATCCATCACATCTAATACTCAGATGGGTATCTCTCTCCCATCATTTAACAAAGGGAGCAGCCCTCTGGGAAAAGTAACAAAAACCAAAAAACCAGTACACCACACTTTTCCCAGCAGAGGATCTCATCAGCTCCCTGACAGCCTAGGTCATTCGTGCCTGTGAATCTGCCTCCACGTTCCTCAAGTAACAGATTAGTCACGTACATTCGCAATGGCAGCGATTCTGCCAAATAGCTGAGGAGCGGGACAGGAGGAGAACAGCAGCATAACAAAAACAGGCAGAGGAGGGGAGATGAGAAACAAAATGTTTCTTCCTCTTGTCCCATGCCCCTCTGGTTTTCAACAGCATTTGCATGCACAAGCTGCTAAACAGCTGAACCACGTGCTGGATGTTAAATCCAGGCCTTATCTAGCCACAGACTTGGACAACCCTTTCTCTCCTCTTTCATCCCTGGGCTGGCAGGAGCATTGCCCAGCAGCCAGAATACTGACAGGACCAAAAGCCTCCCTAAATATGAACAACGTTTGGCAACTAGGAAAATCATTCACTTCCCATCTTCTGAGTGACTGACAAATGCCAGACGCCTGCAGGGTTGACATAGACTTGAGGCTGCAAAGTGTCCTGTTTAGAGGCAAGTCACTCAGAGCAAAAAAAACAGGCTAAAGGTACCCAAAAATCCAGCTCCTGATTAATAAGTGGCTTACTGCAAACAGTTACTTCCCTCTTCCAATAACATGTATGAAAACTCACTGTTGTCATTAGAGCAGCAGCACGTGGAGCCTGTAAGCAGGTCAGATTGCTCCTCAGTGATGCACATGCTTGTGTCAAACTGCGCCTGTCCCGACACGCTTCCAGCTACAAATGCCCCGACAGGTAACAAAGAGGGAGATTCAAAGCAAGAACACCTGAGTGATCCAGTAACAGGAAAAAAAAGTGCAGGCTGTTTCGGGTCATCTGATTTGTGCACACATTCCCAGACACTCAGTCTGTCCCCTGTAGTTCAGGGAAATGCTAAATGGGCAGCATGGCCTGGAGAAACTGTAAAGACAGAAAAGTAGACGAGTGCCTGGGGGAAAGAAGATGAGCCGGTTTTCAAAAAAGTGTTACTACTGCAATAAGAGATAGGGACATATGTAGGCGGTCCCCGTCTTAGTAATAAATAACAGCTACAAAACTCTTATTAACCTCTGTAAAATATGTTGGTTCTGCCAGTACATCCATTGTGAAGCTATCTGTCACAGATCAGCACTGCAGTACTCACTTCAGCTGTCCCAGGAAAAGACAGAAAACACAGCAGGGCACTCACAGCATCCCACATGCCAGCCAAGGTGAGTCAACAATTGCAAAGGACACATCCTTGTTATCATAAAAATGATGCTCCCTCTTGTATCCCCCACATTAGAGGCAGTGCTGAAAAAGGAGAATAAAATACAAGCGTCGCTTCTGAGACAGGAACTACACCATAACAAAAATACCAAAAAAACCCCCTCAGGAATCTTCTACCTTTCCTTCCTAAGAACAAACAGCCAGGGGCTTGGCCCAAGCATCTGGCCCAGTGCATTCACCTGCAGTCCAACACAAGCCTGGCCCCATTCATCAGCAGGGATGGGAAGTGCCAAGCCCCTTCTCCTCTAACCATCCTGACTCCTGGAGGGAAATTTAAGGAACAAGTGGCCTGATACTGCTGAGAGAAGCCCTGTCCCATGTGCTGTCAGCCTTCCCACACTGTCCCATTTCAGCATGGGGAGGAGGGGGAAATGTACAAATCAGAGCTCTGATGTCTGGTGCTACACCAGGACATAGATTAGACTACTCAATCATTTTAATTGCTATCCAACTGTAATAATCTATTTAGGCAATTTACTTTAAAACATGCATAGCATTATGGTCTGTTTATAATGCTAATTGGGGAGGTCCTGAACCTGGGTAGCAAGGCTGTGTATTTGGGAGGATTTATGTAGTTGGCTATTTACAGAACTGCATACTGTTTTTCTTAGCTTTTTGCTTCAACATATATATTTTTGTCTGTTTACTTGGCAGTCTCATGGACTTGGCAGACAGAAAAAAATAATGCAGAGCAGTAGCTGAAATTACACACACTTCCCCATGCAACATGAGGTTAGTCTTCCATGTCTTGTTCCTGTCCAGCATATTTAATTTTGTACTCCTGTGAGGACTTGGATGCTCAGGAAGGATACCATTTTTAGAATGACTTAAGTAGCTGGAGGACACAAAGGAGGAGTATGTCAAGACCCAAGGGCAACCAATGGTTTTACTGAGTCATTGGTTAACCCACAGAGCCAGGAGTGCACAGTGTCAATGAAGGAGATAATCCAGCTCCAAGACAGACCCCAGCATGCCTCCACAGGAGTTTTGTGTTCCACAGAGGCACTTTGCTCTTCCTTAATGAAGATGGGATATCGGAAAGAGTTTCTCCCCCTCTACCCACACCGTTACCACCTCTGTTTCTGCAGGTAGGCACTGGGAAGGATGTGTTTGGTATGTCAAGGCTATTGCTTGCCATATACTGAGTAAAACCACAGGGAAAAAGATGGTGCAGCCTCTGCTCTGGCTATGTCATCCCATATGTCAATGAACAATAAAAATAGGGCACTGAAAAACAAACCTCATCACTTCAAAAAGTTCCCAGGAGAGTATATTCAATGGTATCCTATTTTTTCTGCTTCTTTCTGATCCTTTTTTTTACTGTTAAAGTTGACATCTTTTTCCTCTTGCTGAACCAGCATTTCCTGACAGCAAACCATAGTCAGAAATTTTCCATCCAGCTCTCAAGTGGATTTCAACATTCGCTGCTTGTGTATGCTTGTGAGAAGAGGTTAAGTTTTTGAGATGGACATTATCTACAGGATATCCAAAAGGGTACCACCAATGAGGAGCAGCACTTATATTTGGGGAAGTTCAGACACTAGCTAGTTTCTTTGTCTCAAAACTGGGGTCAGCTCTTCTATGATCACATCTGTAATGGTAATCCTCGTTTGCATGTTTACTGCCCAAATGACCTGTCACTTGGAAAAAATTCTTCCCTGGAGAACACTGCCTTTCATGACACAGCACATCCTTTTCAAATGCCCTGGGGACATTGTGATGGTTTTAAAACCAAACATCTTGGAGAAGAGCATTGCATTGCTCTCCCAATTAACAGCAGTACTGACAGGCCTCAGAAGCCAAATAAGCAAGGCAAGAGCTTGTGGGAGAAGATGGTAATAAATACAATAGTCAGCTTCTTAATCACCATCCCCAGTGCTTGATAACCATTACCTTGTCACAGCTGCCCTAAGCATAGCGGTGATGGGTCAGCTCTCCACATTTGGAGGACTTTATCCAGCAAAATCTCCTCAGGGATTGAACAAGCACTGAAGTGTAAGCACACCCAAGAACTTTTAAAGAAGTTGGGAAAGAAAAATCCCCTGTGCTGTCAGAGAGCCATCAGGCATGAGGCAGCTCAGGAACAGCAGCCCTCAGTCTGCAGCAATTGCACTCCAGCAAACCCAACAGCCAAGGCTTTTTTGGGAACGGGATGGACACAGTGAAAACCGGCCTGTCCTCACTCAGAATTTCTGCCTGCAAGGCACTCCAGCCAAAGCTGTCTTAATATGTTTTTAAAGACAAGCAAATGACAAGCAAGCCATCGTTCCCCTCAAAGCCCAGCACTAGTCCACTGAGACATCTACAATTGCTATCATCGGCTTAAGGGGCAATAACTTCACCAGGAGGCGAAGCTGTTTTATGAGAGGGAGGGGGAAGAGTTAACCCAAACTCATCACCCACCCACTGTCATCAGCCGGCAGCTCTGAGCACACTCGCGGGGAGGCGATGGAGAGACATCCCAGCAGCACGTCCAAGAGAGGATGCCTTTTCTAAAGGACACAGCTGATTCATCGCCCCGCTTAAAAATCTCGGGCAGTTTCAGCTGCAGAGGCCTGACCTGCTTGGCATCCAGCCGGCTGGCATCAGCTGCCTGCTGGAGAAGGGAAAGAAAAAATAAAAGCTTTGAAATTACAGAGTGGGCAGAGGAATGGGGAGGCGGGGAAAGGAGCGAGTGTGGGAGGAAAGAGGTGGTCTTGCAGGCTCTGGTTGAGTAACAGGCTAATTCCCCCCTGCTCCTGACCACGACTCCATCTAATTACCCTGTTTCCTTTGAGCTGATTGGAAAGTGGCCTTGTGTCTGGAAAAGGCAGTAAGCATCTTACGTGCATCTGTTCCACCTAATCCCTAATAACTAGCGCCTGTGTGTTCCGGGAGAGGAGGAGGAGGTGGGGGAAGACAGGCAGGGAAGGGCTGGGAAGGGTTTCCCATCTAGGCTGCCATGTGGCAGTGGGCAGGGCACGCAGCCCTGTCGCCTGGGCTGGGGGCTTTCGGGGAACTAACACTGTTCCTCTTCTGCCTGTTTCACAATCTGGAGGCCCTTTCCTCCTTCCCCTTGCAATAATAACAAATTTTATAAAAAAAAAAAAAAAAAGAGAGTGCTAGGGTTGGGAAGGACACGTTTTGCTGAGCCTCGCTGCAGTTGAGATCTGTTTAAGCCACTCGTTTTCCCCTTGCCCTAATCCTGCATTATCCTTTAGGCATGACGTTCGATTCCTGAAGGGGGGCGGGAAGTGCTCTCCAGGGCCCTGCATGGTTTGCCCAGGAATTTGGATTGCACTTTTTATGTGCAGCTCCGGGAAGGGGCAGAGGGACAATTATGCAGCCGTTTAGTAGCCAGGCAGGCACATTTTCAGCGAGCTCTTCCTAGTGGGAGCTAATTCAACGCGAGGAGAGCACGGGGATAAACAGCTCCATTTGCCAGTAAATGGATTGTCACATCTGGAATTTACACAAGTTACGAGGAGCCAGGAGCCACTATTTTGTTTCGCTTGCACGGTGTCATAAAACATGTTAGCACTTTAAAAGTGTTGCGAGGCAGATGGACAGAGGATGACGGCTTCTCCCACAACACTGCCGTGCCCTCATCCTCCCTGCCATGGGCAGGGAACACCAGACTCAGCACCAGTCTTGCTCAATACCCTCAACTTTGCTCCAGCCCCTGGGAAGGGAGGCTTTTGGCCTCCAGCACAACCAGCTGGCGTCACATCTCCACATTTCAGCCCTGAGAGGTTCCCAGCTGGGAGAGGGACATGCTGTGCTCCTTGCACACTTCTCAGTGCATGCCAGCCTCACCCCCAGACTCAACCCACAAGGAGGAGTTTTTAAACCAATTTGAAAAAGGTTGGCTGTGCCTCTGTAGGGTGTTTATTTCCAAGAGCTTTCCACATTTATCCAGCCAGTTTTCCACTGTTTTGCTTTAGGAACTTTGCAGTTGCAAGCTGTGAGCACTCCTACTTGCAAGAGCCTCCTCACTCATGCCTCAGCACACTTACGATGCCAGAGGTGATTACCAGTCCCACGGGCTGAGCTCCACCTGCTTCCCATAGGAAGTCCTCATCCTCATCCCAACAAAAACATTGGGAAGCATCTTGTGAAAGAGTGGTGGGATACAGACATCCACAGGCTGGACTTATTCAATCCAGTAAAGGTGGACATAAAAATTAAGAGGAAGAAAGCTGAAGTCAGTAGCATTAGCCATTTCATCTTGGCACATCTGCATGCACATCCTAAGGATGAGCCAGGCAAAAGCCAACAGCCTATCTTTCCCAATTTTTCTCTCATTTTGTGTCACAGAATAGTAGTTACCCAAGAAATCTGCTGCCCACTGACTTTCATGAAGGACTGGGCTAGACTGGGTGGGAAAACAAGTTCAAGCACAAAAGTCGTCTCTCAGCCCACTGTGCTTGTTGTGAAACACTGGGCAGAGGTAAAAGGCCTACAGGTTATCATGTGGAAACCTGGCCATGATTTATTCCTTCTCCTCATCCTCCCTCCAAGGAACAAAGTGCTCCTTTGGGGAGGCTCATGTCACTCTGCAGAGGAGTGGAAGCATCACTGCTCTGTTTGCTGTGTGCTGGCAGGGCACAATCCCAGCTTTTGTGAGTCATCTATCTAGCCTATCCAATATTGACTCCACTGCCTGGAGTCCCACCAGCATTCACATGTGCCTGACAGGGAACAAAACTCATGGCAGGGATAGCTCCCCTGCAGTGGGATGCACAGCACCAGCCCTGCAAGGGCGATGGGAGATGGGGAGGGTCGGCTCCCTCCTGCTTGAGCTCTCGTGACTGGCCAGAAAAGTGAAGTGAAAGAACATGATCCGAAGCTGCAAGGTCACACTTTGCTTCTAAATCTGTCTTTCTGGTTCACAGGCTTTCCTTTTTTTTTTTTTTCCCCTTCTATCATAAAATGTTATTTTTTGTTTTCTCATCAAGAAACATTTTGTTATCTTGATGAGAAAGATGCACAAGTTGAACTTCAGCTTTGTTAGCATGAATCGTGGAATCACAGAATCATTTAGGCTGGAAAAGACCCCCAAGATCATCAAGTCCAACCCTTGACCAACCACCACTTTGTCAACTAGACCACTAGGTGCCATGTCCAGTCGTTTCTTGAACACCTCCATGGATAGTAAATCCGCCATCTCCCTGGACAGCCTCTTCCAATGCTTGACAAGCCCTTCTCTGAAGAAATTCTTCCTAATGTCAATTCTGAACCTGCTCTGGCACAGCTTAAATCTATGTCCTTTTGTCCTATTACCAGTTGCCTGGGAGAAGAGGCCGACCTCCGCCTCACTACGACCTCCTTTCAGGTAGTTGTAGAGAGTGATAAGGTCTACCCTGACCCTCCTTTTTTCCAGCTAAACCACCCCAGCTCCTTCAGCTGCTCCTCATAGGAGTTACTCTCTAGACCTTTCACCATCTTCGTTGCCCTTCTCTGGACACACTCCAGCACTTCAATGTCTTTCTGCCCTGCTGGCCACACTACTTCTGATACAAGCCATGCCTCCTTGGCCCCCTGGACACACTGCTGGCTAATGTTCAGCTGCTGTCGGCCAACACCCCCAGGTCCCTTTTCGCTGAACCACTTTCCAGCCACTCTGCCCCAAGCCTGTATTGCTGCCTGGGGTTGTTGTGACTGAAGTGCAGGATCCAGCGCTTGGCCTTGTTGAACGGAACACCATTGGCCTTGGCGCACTGATCCAGACAGTCCAGATCCCTCTGCACAGCCTTCCTACCCTTCACATGCAGAAGGTATCCCATGTCACTCTAACTAAAATTTAAAGCCCCTTGAGGTAACTTGGTGCAACTTTCCCATGACTGAAGGCTCCAGACAGTGTAAGATTACCACCTGAAAGAAAAAAATTGTCTTCAAAAACCTCCATTTTTAGGTAACAGGTAAGTGGTATAAACAATTGTGTGCCTAGAACCACAGGCAATTTTCTGCTAATTCAGGCTGAAATACTTTGAAAACAGAGGTCATCATTCTCCCAAGCTGCGAAGATGGCTTTGGTGAGGAGCTGTGACCACAGGTGTTCCAATAGCACAGACTTGCCTGAATGTGCAAGGGTTGGCATGGAATATAAACAGTAGCAAGCAGGTGGTGTTTTAGGAGGAGAAAACATCCAATTGATCAAAATTATGGCCAGAGATTGTGCTTACAATTGCAACTGCGGACTCACTACCTTCTCCTCAATATTCCTACCAGCCACATCACAATACCTCCAGCCTTCTGAACACCAGTTCCACAGCCTGGTCATTGCACCCTCAGGGGAAAAAAAAAAGAAAAGAAAAACAGCCTAAGCTGTTCCTTAGAAGACACACTGGCATGAACTCTGCCCTGCAGCTACACCTCCAAATGACAGGAGCTCGGAGGGTTAAGAAGGAAGAAAATTTGGCTTGAACAGATCTTCTCTAATAAGGAGTCATAACAGGAGGACATTTATTTGCACCAAAATGGCAAAGAAAACATAGAAACTTACCTAGCATTTGTTTGCAGAGCTGGGAGGAGAACACTGAGGTACAGACACCTAGGCTTCCCACAAGAGTAAGTTCAGGAGCATGGTCCCATGCTGTACATAGAAAGTTTCAATCAGTCCCTCAATAGCTTGCATTTTTTGAGATCCCATTCAAAACCATTATAAGGGTGTTTAAAACAACGGAGGTCTTTGCATGACAAATTCCACATGCTGCATGCAGACATGATGGTTTTCAAAACATCTAAAAGAATAAATTCACTGTATCCCAATTCATGCTCTGCATATGGCAGGATGCTCCCAGCCTCGATGTATGAAATAAAACAATGACCACATTGTATGACAGGGCTTAGCATGAAGTAGCTATTTTCTACTCTGCCTTCACTGAGGTTGTATCTTTCCAGGATGAAACCTTCATAAATTTTCCATTTGGAGATACTGAGCAGATTTATTCTGACACCCTTCTCTGGGGAAAATCTGCAGTTTCCAAATGATGGGCTGTGGCTGCAGCATCTGCTGTGGTCACAGCCCACTGAAGGGCCATTCATTACCACCCATCCCAAATGAGCTGATTAATCCTCAATAGCAATGGCTTATTTTAATTGTCTGAACTTTGTTAAGGCAGGACCGAATCTCCTTAACTCCTCTAATTCTAGGAGCTGGAGTTTTTATCTCACTTCATGGAGTTTTTTCTTTCAGTCTTGCACTGTCTTTGCACTGAGTCGCTCAGGCCATACCTTGGGAAAACCTGTATCTGCAGGTTCCTGTCCTGGCCAGGAAAAATGTTGATCTAACATGGAAGATGATCTTCCTTTGCAGGCACCCCTCCAGAGGTCATTTCCAACCAAAGTGTCTCTGAGATAAAGGCATTATACTACTTGAATGGGGATAAGCAGAGCTGAAGCTGCATGAAGCTGGGCTGACCCAGAGCATGGCCAGGGCACTATGCTCCCCTGGGAGCCTGGAGATGCCTAGCAGGGGGCCAGTGCCTGTCCAGAGATGGTCTCCTTTGGGGCTGTTGGTACCCAGAAATGGGTTCAAAAATAATGCCACACTAATGGGCTTGGGGATGGAGTGTCTCCTCCTGAAAATCTCATCTGAAAGCACTCACCCAGAGCTAGGCAGCAAGTGAGCTGCCAGAAGCACAAATCATGCCTTCGTCCTCCCTGTTGCCAGATCTCTTCTTGAGCCACAAGGTCCATGGTAAAAAGTTACCTGCTGCAACTTTATATAACAATTATGTCACCGTTAGATTTCAGAAAGCACCTACAAAATCCAGTTAACTCACCACACCAAAAAAAGGAAAACAATAAGGTACTTCAGATGAGACGATAAAATGATAACATTGTTTTCAAGAGTGAAGCCTTTACAGTTTATAATTAAATATAACTCTTTATTTGAGCTATTAACTTCAATGGAAATCCTTGAGAACTTTACTTAATATTCTATAGTGGGGAAATGTAAATAAGGCATTTCCAAAGCAAATAATGAACTTCTTTTACAAACAACAGAAGGTATTTTCCCCACACCACAAATGTTATAGGAGACCCAACTGAGAGGCTAAGCAGACACAAACCATACACTTTTCCTTTTCCATATGAACTGGTCAGTTCTGGAATCAGGAAGAATTCATCTGGTCATTAAGCATAACAGAAACGTAGGGGTTTGCTCTGCCTATAGCTTATTCAGCTATGGCTTCATATTAAATATGTTTACAGTATCTTTCACACTGGGGCTTGGAGGATCAGAGGCAGACAGAGATGCAATTAGATAAAAGACTAATTTAAAGGCTATTCGACTTTTTAGTCTTATTCCTTACTGCCTTACTTTTGCAGGTTTAAAGCACAACCTTTTGACTAATTAAACACATATGAATATTCTTGTGCAATGAATATATAATTAGACTCAAGAGAATGATTATGTGCTCTCTAGCTGACACTAACACTTCAGCATAAAGGTACCCCAG
Source organism: Calyptomena viridis (assembly GCA_013390005.1). NCBI lineage: Eukaryota > Metazoa > Chordata > Aves > Passeriformes > Eurylaimidae > Calyptomena > Calyptomena viridis. Next base: position 21,153 of record WEIV01025137.1, on the reverse strand, counting down.
ACACCACTAAATGTAACCTATGAGCTCCTGCTGATAACATGCTGCCTCTCATCTCCTGAGGATTATCTTACTCTGGAGCTCTTATAGGAGCCGTATATTGAAAGGGGCCTGAAACAGATACCCTGTAATTTATGTCTCTGCTTAGTGCCTCGGTGAGGAAAGGGTTTCTTCTCTTTTTTCAGGTCTGAAGTTAAGGCACGTGATCTTCAGGGAGCAGAATGCTGTAAGGAACCTTTTGGTGGTTTCAGGGAAGAAAGTGTGTTTTCTTGCCCAAGCTCCATCTTTTTTTCTTTTTCTTTTTTCCATATTCAGGACCACTTTTTCCCCTTATAAACACAGAGAAACCTCATAAGTAAATTATAATAGGCAGGGCTCTGTCTCTCTGCTCCAAAATTAAAGATGTTTGCTGCTTTATCCTCACCAAGCACTACATCCTACTGCTATTATTTACTACACCTCATAAATATCAGAGTCCTTTTCCTTTTCTCTACTTGGCACTTTGCCCATAACTTTTATGCTGCTGGGTTTTGTTTTTGTTGTTGTTTTCTAACAGAGGTTACCCTCCTAGCCACCACATGACAATGATTTTTTTTCTTCTGTGCTCTGTGGTTAGACCAGATCAGACAACTACATAAATATTGTGGGGAACTGACCCTTAAATACCAGGTTTGCCTGTATTTTTTCACAGAGGTCTTTATTTCCTGAAATTGTAGGTGGTCTCCTTAAGATGGCAGGGAGACAAACCTGATGTAGTGAAAGGAGGGGAAAAAGAAGAAGCAGAAAAATCCCCTTAGGATGTTTCCTGTGGTAAAACAGAGTAAAGAATTTTTTCAGAAATGGTAAGAAATATTTCAGGACAGCTCCATACAAATGCAAATCCAAATCTTCTGTGAGGTTCAGTGAACTCTGCAAATCATGTGTTTCCTCCAAAACCCCAAACCAGGCAACTTGAACCTGATTTTGGAGCCAGTAGTGGGGACACTGGCATTTCTGTACTCCCTGGCAGTTCTGAAGAAAAATGGGTGGGGTTTTTAAAGATTTCTGTTTTTTCAGAGTAAAGTTTGCTTAAAAAACAGTGAACTAGCTACTGAAAATCAGTCTCTATCAACTACTGTCAACCAATGATTTAGATAAGGAGTGGGGAATGCTCCTTTACTAGAAGTATGGCTTATCACAGTGCAAGCAATCTGCAAGTTTTCTCTCATCTTAAAAAGAAAATGATATCTGAACAGGCCAAGAATAACAGCAGGCCTCAGTGCTGGCAACACCTGACATAGCATTACCCTCATGTTAGCATGGCAAAACAGACAGTATCATTGCAGTCCAGTCACTTTTCCATAGGGACTACCTCCTTAAATATTTTCCTTCAGCAGGAGACTGGCTTACTTTTTGTAGTTGTTGTTTACACTGTCAGTAGGACATGTCCTCTGCTGGCACTGAGGAGAACTGTACCTGAGAAGACATAGGCCCTTTGTCAGTGTACTTGATCTCCGGATTTCATCACACACAACATGCTTCACTGCAATTGCTTTACTTTACCCCTTGCTCCACATAAAAAGGCCCCATGACTGCAGAGTTTTGTATCTGTGCCTAAGCTTCAAGGTAGACATACCTGAATATCGGGAATTAAGCGTGCATCTCCTTTACAGCCCCCAGAGCATGCAATTTGGGAAGTTTAGGGATAAAGCAGGTACTCAGCTAGGGAGCACAGTGTATTGGTCCCAGCTTATGTTAACCAACTCAAGGTAAAGCTTTTCCTTTCCCAGAGCCACGGGTAGTCCGGCTGGCCCCACTGACATCCCAGCCGTGGTGGAGCTGCTCTGTGCCACTCACCACACTCTGCTTGTGAGGCCTTGAGGGCTGCAGGTACCTGCACAGGGCACCTGCTGGGACCCTTCATTCACTTTTCTCAAAGCCACTTCCTTTTGGGAAGGAAAACCCAAAGTGTCTGCCTACTCACATGGAAACATACCATATATCTCAATCAGAGCTGCTGAGGCAGATTGCTAAACTTAATTACCAGTTCCAAAGGCTGAGATAGTGAATGACAGGTCAATTCATGCAGTGAGCTAGCAAAGATTGCTGATAAATGCTTTCTAATTGAAAGGATGATAAAACACTTATTAGTCACTGAGGAGCTTGAAGAATGAGTTAGTCCATATTTTTTTTATACTATGAAGACCAAGAAGTGCAAATCTCATCAGCCCTCTATCGTCATTTCCTACCAGACTGGTCACTCAAAAGATCCAGGATGCATCGTGACATTGCAGGAGGATGATCAGTCACTGCTCTCTCAGTCCTATTAAGGTGATGAATAGAAATAAGCATTTTCAGCATGGATAGAGTCTGTTGTACTGTGGAGAACATTAGATATTTTTGTGAATTAGTTAAAAACCAAAGAACAAAAACAACCTGTTACACACAGCTCCCTTGGAAAAGCAACTTTGTTAACAATAGCACATATTCTTTGCACATCTTTTAGCCAGAAGCATAAGATGGAGGCTAGTGGGCATTAGGGTTGCAGGTACTTGAGGCCCACCTCCAGCAAGGATTTATATACAAGCAGTTTGAAACTCGAAGGCTGAGCTTTGAGACCGACAAACCACTACATAGGTACATACACCTGTTTTTCACAAAGGCATTAGGACAGTCACTCTGGCAGTAGGACACGGCAGTCATTCCAGATGAGAAATGCTTTTAAATTGTCACAGCACGAAAAGCTACCAGAGCTGCCCTGCAAAAGCTCTGTGCCTAGACATGACCCAAAAGTTACCTTCTGCAGCACTCGCTGCTGGGAAGGCACAAAAACAGCCACCACCCATTAGCAGGAACCTCTGCCACCACGTTTCCAAACTCTGCAATGCCGGATGATTTTTTTTCTGCTGTTTCTCTTTCCTTTCCTGCTCTTTTGCTGGTCCTTTAGACCATGAGATGTTCAGAGTGAGACTGCCAGTGTTATTTGCTCTGTGCCTAACAGAATGGGCTACAGCCCTCTCTTAAGCCTCTAGGTACTGCTGCCATGTAAATAATAATCTACAACACTTGCACACACTGCATCGCTGAAATGTAGCAATGCCAGAGGTAAGGCTGGAATGTGGCCAAGTGACACAAGCCACAGAACACGTATAAGGTGAAGTTTTGCCAAAGACAAAAGGTCAAGTCGTTTTTGCACCCTTGAGAAGCAGATCTCACCTTATGTGTTAAGATGTGCCTTACTTCCCCCTTTCTGCCTCACCAGCACCCACACAGAGTTCTCACTACATGATATTTAATATCTACATTAAGAAGCCCAAGGTTTTCCAAGAGGTTGCAGCACTGTGCTTTCCATGTTTAGCTAGTGACAGATTTATTGCCTCTACATCAAAAATTGTGTAAATTCTTTCCACGCAGAAGACCATTTCCCATGGAAACAAGTGTGCCTGGCTGACATATCTGACTAGAAACTGGCATGAGGAGAGGGAGAAAATAGTTGCACTAACCAGTGTGTGAAAGTAGTCCAATGATGGCATGATTAGTGGTGCTCGTATTTATGGATTCAAATAGTGTAGAAGCTTGTAAAACTGTAAGACCTTGTTCTTTTAATTTCAGATCCCCAAACTCTTGAAAGTCCAGATTAGTCTTGATCAGCTCATTCTTATTGTACTCAATATGGGTCTCCTCAAGTCAAAAGCCTCAGGCTATGCACAGACATCCTTCTTCATAGTCAGAGGTACAGGTAGGTATTTTGACAGAACTGCATGAGACAAATCAGATCAGCAGCTCTGCCAGTCAAATCTTAGAGATGTAACTTGCAAAGGAGGGACATGGATGTGCAACTATGGGCAAAAACTTCTTCCATCAACTGGATCCAAAGGGTATATTAACTAGAAGTGCAGTGACTACAGCTTTACTCTAACATTCAAAACAATGAGTCTCGTTTAGTGCCTGGCCATGAACGAAGGTTATCTCATGCCATTCACTTTACAGCTCACATATCTCAGACCTGGTCTCCATACACTCTCCACATATTATAATTATGTATCAAATATAGTTATGCATATATAAGTATCTATCAAATATATATTGTTTTAATTTATGTGATCTCTAAGAGTACTATCCCTGTTGTGCAGGTACTTGTGTTGGTATAAAACTTCTCTTTACTAAGTAAAATATATTTCCGTAATTTATTTTATTATGTAAGTTTATTTATATATTTCTAATTTAGGGATTAACTGTGCCACTCTACATCCATATAAACTACTACAAGCCCGTTCTCACTGCAAGGTTTTTTACTAGGTGTTTGGTAAAGTGCACCTGCTGAAGCAGGTCAGTCTGTGGCTGTGATGGTTATACAAAGCTTCAATATACATCCCAGTAAAGGCTCCCTAGCCACTTTCACACACACTCTGGAATAAAGAATGCATATCTCAATGACACAGAAGCTTTTCTCCCTCTCTGCCTGCTCTCATCACCAGTGAACATCCTTTGGATCAAAGATTGTTGTTTGATCCCAGGAAAAGGCTAATAGTGACTGCAGTGTTTAGGCAGTTGCTCCAACAATTATTCACAGGGGTGCAATACAAATCAGATCAAGCAACTGATCCCTGTTTTTTGGTTTGGTTTTTTTAATAAAAACATCTTTAATTTTTCAGGGTATCTTTTTTTTTCTTGAAACACTTTCTCAAGCCAGCTGCAGCTGCAGCTTCCATCTTATCAAGCCACAGTCCTAATTAGCATCCATTCAAATTAATAAGACAGATATCCCAAGTTATATGTTTCATGCTTACTGCAAAGCTGAGCAGATGTGAAGCATGTTTACAAATGCAGAGACATTTTGGGAGTTGCCCTGTTTGATGTCTGGACTTGTTTTGTACACACTCCTTATATTGCTGCAAGTTCTTGGAGGAGGATCCTTCTATGGTGACCTTACTAAATTAAATGAAATGAAGCCTCCTTCTGTTTAAGCCAAAGGGAACATGGTTTAAAGCTTTTTTTTCCCTTTTTTCCAGTTGCAAGATATCTTTTTAGCTTATATCTTACTGTGTCATCAGTAATTAGGCATGTACAGGAAATCAATCTCAACAGGGATAAAAGATTCAAAACCTGCCAGTAAGCATTAGATAACAATTCTTTTTAAACACAAGCTCTTCAAAATTATGCTTATTAGTGAAATACAGTGCCTGAGTCAAACTCCTAGATAACCTAACAATAATTAATTTTGTTCAAAAGAATAAGCCTGAATTGTTTTGATGACCATAGGAATACAGACCAGTAAGATATAGCCGGGCCAGAGTTCCTCTAGGCTGAGAGGTATGAATAGTAGCATGACAATTGCTAGGAGGGACGCCAATGTTAAAAAAAAAAAAAAATTCCTAACAGAAATTCAGGCTTGGGAAATGCATGTCAGCCAGTAAGGAGCTCTGTTCCTGATAGCCTGGAGATTCAGGATGTCCTTACTGGCTACAAACCAGAAGAACCTTTTGAGGCATTTGTTTCCTCCAGTGGTTGTTTGCATCAAAAAGTTTTCCCCAATAGTTACTGAAGCTAAGATTTCCCACCTAAGCAGACAGGAAAACAGAGGTATTTTGTGCTCATATATGTACTTCCAAATCTGTGCACACAAACAAATACACAGAGAAGGTCAGATGTTGAGCTGAAGGGAGGCAGTGTCCCTTCTCTGGATACATCTCTGCACATGTAACGTCAGGTTCAAACACTGAGGTGATGTAAATTGGAAATGCTGTGTTTAAGTCAGTAGAGTTAGGCCATTTGGTGCTGATCCAAATTATCTGCTTTAAGTATGTAGGCAGGCCATGCCCTCTTAAATTTGAGCAGATCCACCGAGTCAGAGGTAGTTTGCAAAGAATCAAATCTACTCTTTTTTCCTCTCCACCTGCAGCCTATTAATCCATAAAACTTGGAAAACAATGAAAACCAACTTCAGTGTATTATTAGATTCTGAAAAGTCCTGCAGACTGTTAGAGTTACTCACAGGAGTTAGGTTAGCAAAGTTGCTCTAGCAACACGATTCTTGAGATGCAGTCAGCAAACCAAGGCTAAAAAAACAAAGAACCCACAAATCAAGCCCACAAGAACAGGCAGCTTGTTTCATTGCTTCTGACAGGAAGGTAGTTTAAGCCCTGCTTTCATTTGGCCATGTGTGTCCTTAGTGATTTTGAAACTGGAAAGGACCTATTAGATATGTTGAATTGGGGTACTGCCAGTAGCTATTGCTTTCAAGACCTTTACACACTGAGATGGGAAGAATGTGTCCATGAAATAGATACTGGAGCCTGTGTGTTTGTGCATGTGTGTGTCAACTTCAGACGTAAAAAGGCTTGAATGAGTTAGATCTGTAAACTTAGCTCCCTTTGGGAAAACTCCTCCTCCAGAAACTTTCTACTTTTTCGGAAAATACACATTTTTGTTATTACAGCTCTCTCATGTATTTTGTAATTCCAACATGCAGCAAGATCAGTGTCTACACTGGCATAAAGGACTCCTGCAATTTTGGCACGAATTAGGAATAAAATATCAAGACTGCCACACAGACACACAAACTAATCTATAGGAAGACTTAACATGCTGCTTTACATTCATGAATAACAATGTATGGGTACCCAGATACATCTTCATCTTTGCTTTTAACAGTTTTTACTTAATGACTTTATTTAGTCAAAATTCTTCTGTATTATAGAAAGAGAATATATATAATAATATATTAACTGGAAGACAGTTGGAAATTGAAAGGACATCACAATGCTCTGCCTCTCTGTTTCCACCTTGCATCCATATCCTGTGATTTCAATTCCACCTCCAAGGTGGACTGAAGTGGAAGAAAAACCCCCCACAGTGCCCCTCCACGGCATCACTCTGACAGGGAGATAAAGATGTGTGGGATGGAGAGCAGCTCAGAGGACACATAACTGACCCCTCTGCATTCCCTGCTGCGCCCCTTGACTCTGTGCCATTTCCAGACTTTCACTGTAGCAGTGGTCCATAGGCTCTTTCATCAGCCCTAACTCCCAGCAACTGTCTGTCTGTGATTTTAGAGATACCTATTCACTCCACAGCTAGTAAAGGAAGCAGCCAGACATCTGGAGTGATAGGCAAGTCCCTACTGGGAGACTATCCCCATGGCATAGGATGCGCCCTCTCCTCCACTTGCAGAGCTCTCTGGACCAGGAGTGTGAGCAGGGATGAGGTCCTTCCCCACATGCAGCCATGGCAGCTGAGCTCAGCTGGGAGGTGCCTGCAGTGAGCTCCCAGGTTCACTCCCTCCAAGTCCAGCAACAGCAACAGGGATTTCTCAGACGAATGCTCCCGCCCTGGAACTTACTCCCCTTGGCAGCTGCTCAGACCTTGAGTCTAATGACCTTCAGGGCACCCTACAAACTTCATTCATTTTGCTTAACGTTCAATTAACCGAGTTTTCTTCTATAATTTACTCTGAGATTGAGGCGTCCACAGCAAATAGGAATGAGATATAAACTTCTTAAATTTTTATGCAAAAGGCAGCAAGGCAGCAAAGTAAATACAGTTACTGCATGGAACCTAAACCAAAAAACAGTACTGAAATGTATACAAGAAAACAACGTTAACATTGATAAACCTGAAAACACTGTTGGGGGTCAGTAAAGAGTTGACTGCCTCTGCTTGTCTCTTTGGCAAAGAAAACACTTCAGACACAGAGCAAAGGGCCAAAAGAAAACGTACAATTAATCTTTTTTGTTGTTGTTTGTAAAAACACCTGTTATGCTAAGGATGCAAGAACTGTTTTTCTATTTCTTTTGTCTCTGAGCAATTGCTTGAGCTGCTGCAGAGATATTTTGCAATTGTGAATACAAAAGGAGGTGGTTTATCTGGCAGTCAAGCTGTGGTTCCCATGATGAAAGAGTCTTGAGGACTGTGGCGCTGGCATGCACATATCAGCTACTCCCTCCTGTGATCCTCTGTGCTGCAGCTCACCCATTCTCTCTTTTTTTTTTTCCATGTCAGGACTTTGTCATAAAGTTTCTGAACAGCTTGGCTGTGGCTTGAAATCATCTTCCATCCCAAATGAAGGGGCTGCCTCAGGAAAGACAGCCTAGATAAAGGCTCATGTCCTAGTTGCCACGACAAAGTAGGGGAGGAGAGAGATTCAAGGGATTTAACGGATTTTAAAGTGTTCCCTGTAATTTGACAGTTATTAATCATGTTCCAGCTCTCTTACTGCCTCCAGCTCCTTCGTAACTCAGTATGTACCTGCAAAACTTCAATGCAAAACTTCTATGGATCTGCATAAGGTGAAAAGAAACAAAAAAACCCTGAATGGTTCTCAAAGTACTTAAAAATTAATTGGGTAGATTATGGTGTTGAGGTTTGTTGAGCTTTTTCAAAAATCCTGACAATTTACATGGACCAAAACAGGGCAGAGATGACTTTTAGAGTCAGCATGGTTGGAGCACTTTGCATTTCCTCAAAGATAAGAAAGAATCATTTTGCACTGTGCCCAGATTTGCAGTAACACTGGAGGTATGTGAATCATGATGATAAATGTTACAATGCACAGCAGACTCCTGATTCTCTTTATGAAGTTTTCCTATCTCTAAGAGTATGATGTAGTTCTTGGGTAGATCCCAGATGGTGGAAAACCACTTCAGCACAAACCTCACTGAGACCTTCGTGGAAGAGATGAGTCCTCTCTTACTGGTCAGACAGTGCAAATACAGCTCAAACATGCTCATCCTCTTTGGGTTGGACATGGTGAGACCTGGAAAAAGGAAGACACGAGTACTACACTTTTTGTGTAGAAAAGGACAATCTGTACATGGCTAACAGCTCTTAACCCAGACATTAATGGTGCATCCATACATTGGGCTTTCAGCTCTGCATATTTTCAGTTTGATCCCTGGTAAGACAAAGTAGCATTCAGCACATATACAGCCTCGCAGTTTTGGGGAAACCAAGCAAAACCTTGCAACTTGAAAATCTGTATCTGCATTCTTAGTTTGTAGCTCCTTCCCAGCCCTGCTTTGCATTAATATTTTTGGAAAATTACAAGGTTACAAGAAGAAGAAAAAATCAAAAGTTTCCTATTCTGCATGATGAAGATCCCACTTGGGAAATCACCTATCCCATTACCCCTGCAAAAAAGATGCCAGGCATAAACATTTCATCCAGCTGAAAGTAAATACAGATCCCTCTGCTAAACCCGCAGTTCCAGACATACTTAAAAAGGCTTAAATGAAGCGAGGCCAAAAATGAACTTCAGCAGCACAAGTGGGCACAGTGCTAGGGAGCATAGGGGAACAGAGGTGGAAATAATTTAGCAAGAGTACATGGTGGGAATTTGAGTGACTCACAGGAGCAGCAGCTTCCATTGTTTCAAAACATTGAAAAACACACTTGGTCCCCACACCATGGCGTGGCTGCATGTATTGAAGGTGTCTCAGGTTCCAAGTGGCAGAGGCATCCATGGGACACCTGGGTACCCCTGAGACTTCTCCTTGTGCCTTCACGGTGGCAGGATCTGCACATGATGTGAAGGGCAGTTGTTTCAGGCAGTCCACATGGCTGGGGGAGGCACAGGGCAGCTCAGGGCTGTGCTCCTGCAGGGGTGTGCTGGCAGGGAGATCAGGGCCTATGTGATGCTGTGAAGACAACTTTGATCTTCCTTTTTCTGGAAAAAGTAAAGTGGTGGGAAGGACAGAGAGGGAAGAGGAGATCACAGAGCATGTAACCACCCAGATGTATTGCCCACCACCTGGGAATCCCCTGAACATGGGAGAGGGCTTCCTTTGCCAGAAAGCTCAGCCAGCTGTTTTCCCAAAGGGCTCTTTGGGGTTAGAAGTATCTATGCATAACAAGGAGCATCTTTTAGCCCGTTCTGCTTTTTATTAAGGGCTTAATAAGCACTTTCTTAATTCATTTAATGACATCTTTCCTTCATCTCCCAAAGCCAGTCATGTACTGAAATTACTGACCTTAGTAAAAACAAAAAAAAAGAGAGTACCACTCTTTTCATGAAAAAGCTTGGCATTAGTTCCCAGTAACAACTGCAGAATCCTTATGGAAGAGGCCAATTAAGCAATAAAGCACAATAAAGTACAGCCTATTACACTAACATAATAGTTCACACCTACAGTATTGCTACTAGAATCACACCTGCAGTGTTGCATAAAGCCAAAAGCCAGGAACTGTTAAAACAAGCTAGCCAGTTTATTATTACAATGTAATTTCTGCCTGGGGATACACTGCAGAAATTATAAAATATTGATATGTATTTTTATTTGAGTGTGAACAACAATCTGAATTTTAAAAGGGAAATGAAGGAGTGATTTAAGAGTAAAGTCAGATGGAGCCTGATTCATTTAAAATTATAAAAGGCCAAATGCTGACAATTAGCCAGTGGGGTGGGGGTCTGCAGCAGAAGGGGAAAGGAGTGGGTGAGGTGATACCATGACATCTTGCATCTGCTCTGTGGCCTGCTCTCACAAGGCAGGTATTCAGCTGACCTTAGCTGAAGGACCTCATTGAAGCCAACAGAGCTATTATGTACATTGAGCTAGCTGCTAGGCTGGAAGTAATTTGATGGAAAAAAGTTAAGTGCTTAGTCAGAGTATCTAGCATACCTTCCCTTTGAAACATCCCCTAGTGATAACTATCATAATTATACTTCCTTGCTCAGGTTGGTTACAGAGGAATTAGGCAGCCAACCTCCATTCTTGCTCTGTGAAGAGTTTCAGCTGAGTTAAAGGCATGGGATGTGGCAATGCTCAGCCACGTAGCAGCAGGTCACCCCATCCTAAAGCACCACTAAACAAGGAAGAACTAAAAACAACAGATCCAGAGACAGTAAAGACCCTCTCTCTTACAGCACTCGCCAGATAGTTCAGGAAAAAAAAAAACAAAACAGCTGTTTTCTTACAGCATGAATGGGGATGGATGTTCCCATTTCACTTGGTTATGACCCTAAATGAACCAGTTGCAGGACATAAGTGAGGGAGTGGTGCTCTGGTACTTGAGATACACATTTTCCATTTAAAACTTTGGCAGGCCAGAGAACAGATGTAGCTTATTCCTGCTCTAACACCTGGTGGGTACTGGGGGCCATGGGGGAGTTGCCTGCTGGCGTTCATTCCTGCACCTGCAACGCAGTGCCTGAAGCTGTCCCTGATATTATAGGCAAAATAAAGGCACTGGCCATTCACATGCAATGGCTAAGAAATCATGCTCATACTGTGGGCTCCTTTGGCAGGCTGGGACCCTGACTAACAAGCTCCACAGCTTCTGTGCCTCCTCATCCACCTGATAGGCAGAGGGTGGTCACCTCAGCCCATCTATCACATCCTCCTCCTGTCTGGCCTCCCCTGCCTCCACTTTCCTGTCTAGCTGAAGAGATGCCACAGAAATAACCTTCTCTTCCCACTGTGCTGACCTTGTCCCCAGGTGCCCCTGGGAGGCAATGGTCACACCACATCTGCTGTAAAAAGGCTGCAGCCACCTCTCCTGGTAACACTTTAACCCTGAGCAGCCAGGCAGGCAGGAGAGAGGTCAAGGTGGTCCCTGCATCACCTCTGCCGATCACATTCCATTTCTCCAGCATAGCACACCAAAGTCCCTCATACCGAGAGCCTCCTCACACTGGATGGACTAGGGTGTCCATCCTGCTCTTGCCCTAGTCTGCATTCTGGATCCCCCAAAGTATCTTTGGGACAACGGCTAGAGATGATGTTTGCTTGCCAGCAGAGGACTGCAGGGGCACTTGACCTCAAGCCATGTCCCTGTGCCCCAGGTGGCCCCTCAGATCTCCAGACCATGCCAGACAGTCTCCAGGAGTCCATGAGCACATTCTGTGAGGAGCTGAACACAGAATCTACAGGGAACCCCACAAATTACAGCCCACGGAGTTACTCAGGATTACCACTAATTAGTTAAACAATCCTTACCATCTGTGATTTCTATGGAGACTCAGTGGCCTCAGCCTCCACTGCTTCTCTCTGTTGCCAGAAGTTATCAGGGGCATTTGCCTCAAAACTGGGATGTCTTGCAACATATTTCTGAAGCACTGTTTGCTTGGGTCTGAGGATTTCTGTGTGCAAAACAAACCAAAACATAACACAACAAGCAAGTAGATCATTTCTAGGAACAAATTAATGGCTTTAGGGACCAAGCTGTGGGAAGAAGGTGAGAAAAAAAACAGTGGGAGCTGAAGGATTTTAGAAATGCCAAGATCATGCCCAGAACTTGTGTTAAAGTGAAATGGGGTGAAAAATGGATCAGATGGTTTTCTTTTAAATTTGTATTCTACCTGTTTAAGTGGCTCCTTAAAAAGTTGTAACAGCCAAGAGTGTGTTTCACAGCTCTGAACACTGAAGAGATGTAAAAGTAATCTGGTCTTTCTCTCCTTTTTTTTGTGAAACAACAACCCTTTGCAAAGGTACAGTGCTATGCTCAATTTAGTTCCCAAGCTGCACTACTAAACTACCACAAATACATACAATTAATTCTGAAACCTAGAAGTGTAGGGGAAGAGGATAGACACTATTTTTTTTTTAAAGAAGCCATGTCTAAAGATGTGGCAAGAGGAAAAAAGAAAAAAAAAAAGGCGCAGAAAGACACATTTTGTATCAAGGCCAGATGCGAAAAGGGGGAAAAAAATAGGTTTGTGCCAACCAGCGTCAAGGAGAATTTTTTTATTTCAGCTTCGGAGCTGAATCTGCAGCACGACGTGCCACATGCTGATATCTGTCAGTCTAATGACTATGGCATTTTAGCAGCATAACACTCCTGCCAGCAGGGAAAAGGGAGTTGGTAAACTAAAAGCAACCTCTTCTCTCCATCTATTACAGTATAACCTTTTGGACAGTTAGTGAAAACCGGTTCAAACTGTGCTGCCGTCCAAACTTCAGACCCATTGAAAAGCTTGCCTTGGCCCCAGGCCAAAGTCCAGTGTTTTATTACCAGTCTCATGTCTTTCTGTCCCTCGCCTTCCATTATCCACTTATTTTCTTAGCTTTTTAGACCAAAAAAAAAAAATGAAAAGAAGTATCCTTATAGTACAACAACTATCTTAACAAATCCTGGTACATGTCATGGCCCTCGTTAATTGATTCCACATCCAAAACAGAAGACTTGGGCTATTTTTGTTGTTCAAAACTGTACATTGGCCAACATCCTCTGCATATAATTAACCCCCTATTTCCATGGAATCTCTGCATTAACTTATTACAGACTCGGCTGGTAATGAACTCCCAGGAGAAGTCCACATACAAACATTGGCCATTGGCTTCACAACCCACGTGGATTAAACAAAAATTAATCTCATCTATTTGGTTATTCATTTGGTGTCTTTAAATTGGAGGCATTTTTCTGCTTCGTTTGATGCACACAAAGAAAGAGGGATCTGGCTACTGAACTTTATCCAGAAACATCCATGTGTGGAGCAGATTAATGGGAACTTTTCATACCCATAATAGCTTTACAGCAGTGAAGTAGAACACGCAGTTCTCCCCGGGTGACTATACTGCTCTAGGAGACAGGGAAAACAAATGTGGCTAGAAGATAGCTATGTTTTGCTCATCAAGTGCTGTGTAGTTTAGACATCATTAAAGTGACATGTTTAGAACTGAACCTGGGAGGAAACTCATGTATTGTTAATGTGGGGGTTTTGTGGGGTTTTTTGTTTGAGGGTTTTTTGGGGTTTGTTTTTGGTTTTTGTGGTGTATTCAAACCTTTGGACACTGAAATAAAAAGAAGAATGTGACAGATAGAGATGTCCCAAAGCAGCTGCTGGTATCAAGTGACCACATGTAAAATGGTAAAAGGGAACTGACAGGCTGACTAATAAGGAAAAGCAGTGGCAGCAGCAGGGCTTACTGATTCCTCCTCTACCTGCTTGCTGCTGGAAACACTGATTTCTAACTAAAGAAAGCAGAATGGATATTTTTGTATCATTTATAACTTAACTGGTTAAGTTGTAAGCAACTACCTAGCTGAAATCCAAGAGAGAGAGGTCTTTCTCGACTTTGCCCTGACCACAGATCAGTCATCTTACTGCTCTGTGCCTCAGTTTCCCCCTGGGATAAGCCTGGCTAAGAGTGATAGCATCCTCTGGAAAATGCTCTGAGAGCTCCTAGGGGAGAAGACTGTAAGTGGATAACTCTAAATAAACTCACTTCTTTCCTGCCTTCTCCCCACCTCCTCAAACTCCTCCTCAAAAAAAGTGGGTGGCTCTTGGGTTTTGGGACTGCAGTCTTCAACAGCACTTGTCTTTATACCATGTGGGGATCTCTCTGGTCCATTAGGCTCACATAGAGGTGTCCCGAAGAGGTTTCACAGGCCTTATGGTCTCTTCTCCCTGTCATGGACAAAGAATCTGCTTCTTGGCATTAATTGACTTTGTCAGGTCAAAAATATCGAGGTCAGTCCATCCATGCTAAGAAACTTCCTCAACCAGACCCTTTCAAATTCATGGTCTAACTTTTGTGGCCAGTACTAATCCAATTTCCCACGTGAGATCCCAACATAGGAGACCTGCCTTTTCCACAAACACCCTTCCCTGCCTCTCGTGTGATTTTAGTTCTATTTAGAAAAAACTCATTATTTGGAAAGGTATTTATGCAAATTGTCAGTTGAGGGTGGGATGTGTGCTGTGAAAACCCACAGTGCTGCCTAAGTCACCTCCTCATACAATATCCTTCTGGAAGAGGATCAGATCTGGCCACAAGTTTCAGGGCCCTCAGAATTTCCCCCGGCCCAGACAAGTGCTCCTCCTCCTGCAAGCCAAGGATGGAGCCCTTCAGAGACCAGCACCTCAGCCCGTCTCAGAGGTGGCCTGATCAGCCTGCAGGACCATATGCAGTGCAGCCCATCCCTCACAAGGGAGCTGCCAGCCAGGATCAATGCCAGACAAAACCTGTGCCTTTCGCTGCAATGCCACCCTTTTCAGCCTGAGCTTTTCAGGCTCACCTGGCACTTGCTCAGGTGTAAAGGGTGGGGCCTCAATCCCCTGCCTACCAGTACCTGAGCCAGCTGGATTAAACTTCACTGGCATCTGCCTACGTGTGTCAAACCCTCGGGCAGCCATGCAAACATCACCTTTGACGAGCAGGGGCAAATGGACTTGGAGGAAGGCAAGTGTGGTGGCCCAGCTCCTTCTTGGAGGCATTTCTCCCCTCCTGCCTCCCACTTCTCCAGCCATCATCTGCCCCATGCATCAGGGCTGAGGCAGCAGCCAGCTGTTCCCCCCCACATCTCCAGCAGGTGCTGTCCCTCTGCCACCTCAACATCCTGCCAGTATGGAGAGTTGTATCAGTGAGAAAGGAGCCAGGGGACACTGGTGTATGACAAGAAGCAAAAATGGTCAATATGCCATTTCTACAAAAAGCTTGAAGTCCAACGCAAGGACCACACATGGGTGAAACCCCTCAGGGAAGAGCTGGCACTGCCAGCTTTGCAGGAGGGAGGGGCAGGAGCCGTCCATGTACACTGTAATACTTGTTTCAGATGTATCTGAACAAAAAGCATAGAAAATTGCTGAAGGGCCTGGGAAAAAGGGGTTTAGAGAGAGTGCTCACATCCATGGCATTAAGTGCTTTTCATCTGAAAACCACCAGCTGAGCTGCTGCCAGGAGTCTCACAGTGATGCTTCCAGGGCGGTGTGTCCTGGGGTGCCACTGTGACTCATCTCCTGCAGTTTGAAAGATGAGCAACAGGAACGTGACTGGGTGCCCCATGCCCTCTGTGAGGTGTCCAGGATGGACAGAGAATACATAGGCTTTGTTCATCCAACAGAGGTCTCCATCCATTTCTGACAGCCTGCCACAACCTACTGGCCAACATCTCCTGCCAGAAAAGCAGGAAAGCAGAAAGCAAAGAGTGTACAGAAAATGGAAATCAGGCTTGAGGACAAATACAAAAGCCAGTGGGGATGTGGCTGAGACCCACCCACTTCTTCAAAGCAGCTTTGCAAGTTCTTTTGCCACCAATATTTAGCTAGTCAACCAGTTCATCTACTCAGCTATATCAGCAAGCATCTCTGCTCCAAACACACCACTCTGGTCCTCCCTGCAGTTGCTGTAGGGACATCAGCACTACTCAGGCACACCACTGCCAGCTGGAAATGCACTGGCTTAGGTATTGAGGCCATGCAAAAGAGCAGGAAGGCACAGGGATGGACTAACTGCTAGAGGCTGACTCAAGTTCTCCAACAGAGCTGCCCAGCTCGCCTTTTTCCAGACACAGGATGTCTCTGGCAGGCTGGCAGAAAGCAAAGCACAGCTACGGTCAGTCCAGGGCACAGCAAGAAGAGGTAGCAAAGTACAAGTGGCACTTAAGTTTACTGCATCAAACCCAATATCTGAAGGACATTACTGTCATTGATGGTAAATAGTGCAAGATAATTTCTGCAGGCAAGCACATCAGTTGGACATGTCCAGGCCCGTGTTCATTACAAGCTTGGAGGTGAAGTTGGTGGGATTCTTGTGGTCCTGAATCACTGGGCTCATTGCAAGCACACATTCTCACATACAAGTTTTTGCACCAGAGTACAAAAAACTGTGTGTGAGAACTGTGACTTTTAAGACCAGGACTGCATCTAATGTAGTAGTCTTTCTTTCACAGTTCCCAAGAAAACAACAGTGTTATTGCCCTTTATTCAACATTTACTAATGCTTCTAAAATACTGGGAAGAATTTTACTAATCATCAATTTCCTTATGCTTCACAAAGGAGCCGAAATAAACTCTTAGAAATTACAAGACGTGCAACAACTGGTGGAGGTCCTTAAGCAGCACCAGACAGCAGATTACAGCACAAAAACCTTTTCAAAGGGAACTCGATAGCAGAGCATCGCTGAAAACTCAATGAATGAAGTTGCCTCTGAGGGAGGATTTCGCTGAAGTCAATGAGACTCTAGGGGAGAGATTTAGGGAATTTGTTTCTCATTCAGCCTGGTTTTCTCAAAGCCACTTGGCTACCCACACCAATATCCAAAGCCTCCAGCTCAAGCCCCCAAAATTCCGGCCACACACATTCAGGCCTCCCCCCACAGAGTCAAGGTTTGCCCAGTGGATCCACACTTTCTCATTTCTCTCTCATATTTACTGTCCCCATGTAAACTACCCTCAGCACAGGAGGGAGCTGCCTGTATTAGTGGGGCGTGGGGGCTGGAGAGGAAGACAAGAAGAGCAAGCAATTGCTCTTCAGCCGACCTGACCACCCTACAAGCTTTACAAGGCTCTGCAAGGAAGAACCTCAGGGAACCTGCAGCACAGGTGATTAATGGGTGACAGTGGGGAGAGTCAGAGATGCCCCATGCAGAAAGTCTCGCCCTCGGCACGTCCCTCAGAAGAGAAATCATGCACTGGAGGGAAGTTGAGCTGTGGGTTTGCTCCAGTGTGGAGTGCAGTATCATTGTCTCCATCTTGTCAGAAATCTGGTAAAGAGTGAATCAATGGAAACAGTGATCAGGCAGCAGACTGGAGACTCTGGGATTTCAGATGCTTCCCTGGAGTTTAAAACCTGGTGGCATCCATCACACACTTCCCAATCAGGCTTCCCATAATCATTATACATCTTTATCTTTACTCTCCCTATGGTACTCTGGATGAAAGATACCAATCCATCTGCAATCACTCAAAAGAATGCTATAAAAAAGTTCCAGTAAGCTGCTAGGACCCAGTGATTTCTATAAATCACATTCACTGTTTAAGTTCAGGGAACAAAAAGAAAGGAAATTCATCTACAGTAAAAGCAGACAATGCTGTGTCAGGCAAGAGTAGAACTTCCTGATTTATCAAGCTGAAAAATGTCTGCTGGGGTTTTAAAACCCAACCTTTGTGTGTCAAAAATGTAAAATTCACAACAGAGCCAGGTTTCCAAAGGTTTATCTACATAGTTGCAAACCTTATATAGACATGAGAAAGTTCTACTAGCTCAAGAACGTGATTTTTAAAGTGAGTTATTCAGGCCAGCTCTGTGAATGTGTTATTTAATTTTCAGTTTATTTTAGTTTAGCTTAAAAGTTACTTCAAGATTGATTATTCTGGTTTCAGATGAAGTTGTCCACTTTATAACAATTTTAAACTTTATTCTCAGTTGTGGAAAGCAACTTTCCCACAGAGCAGAGGACAGGACAAGTTTTAATTCACACCTTTGTTTATTTGAGAATTCCTGTGTGGAGCTAGTCTTATTTTAGAATAAAAGCACTCATGCAGGAACTCATTTAACAAGTGAGTTAGACCCTATATAATTATTTCCGAACATTTTGTGTGTATGCCAGCTTTGTATCACAACACCCACCCTGTATGCCAGTTCTGATGTCATGACATAACTTGTTGTAATAGATTATTTTGGAATTAAAAACAAAACAAACAGGTATTATAAGGAAAAAATTTTGCCACATGAGGGCATGCTTCATCTCTTTCAAAAGCTTGGCTTTTTGATTCAGATCTAAGGCAAGTTACATTTTAATAGCTAGTTTTAGGAAAAGGAAAACTCAGGTTTTATTTATGATTTGCTAGGTTTCTTACATACCAATTAGATGCAAAATTAGCACAAACTTTGAAAAGAAATGTTCATGATCATACTATTTTCCTGTGGCAACAGTAACATACTCTTTGGGCTTAGGGCAGAGGAGACAAGCTATCTCAGTGCATAATACTCGTGTTCTGTACCATTTGGCTCAAAATAAGCACAGGGCACAAAAAGCAAACACAAAGTTATGAAATATATAAATTTCACCTTTTGCCCAATGGGACCAGCTTCCTGGCCAGTCAGCCAAGGCAAAGGGTGCCATCTCTTATCGTCCTCTTGCCAAAGAAGGGCAGGGTTGCAGGGTTCCCCGGGGTTTCCCAGCTCCAGCACACTGCTGGATCCATCTCCTCCCAGGAAAGACTGCCCATGGGTCTGCACCCCCTAGATGATGAGATTGCTGCTAAACCTGCAGTATTCCTTTGCGGAGATTCCTCAAATCCCATGGTCACCCCAACAAAGTGTCACCTTAAAAATCTATCTTTTACTACCACCAACAGGCTTTCAGAGTCCACCAGGTCATTGGTGGTAACAGCCCAAAAATTAATTAGGTCTGTAGAGGGTACTGACAGGCAGCAAGAGGTTAATCTGTTAACTGAGAAAGCTGTGCCAGAGCAAGAATGATCCTCAAGGCCACAGACTTCCCCTGGTCCTCAAAGGAGGATTTTGGACCCATGGTGGAGCATAGTGATTCATTAGGAAATAGCAGCAGCCAAGCCTTTGAGTCACTAGAAGTAATTTTTCTTCTAGTGAGTCAGAGTATCTGCACATTTTTGCTTCCTGGAAACTTGAGTATTTAAACATTCAACATCCCACTTGAGTATCATATCTGTATCATGGAGATGATTCTACAAAACATTCAGTTTCTCCCAGCTAATTCTAGCTAATTCTATTCTCTAGCCAATATTCACTGATGCTCAACATGCTACAGGGCCTGTCCTTGAGATGATCGGTTAAAATCAAATGAGAAGGTGTGATTGTGAACAGGTTTCTACAGTAAGTGAAGTTTCGAGTTGTTATTCCTCCAGCCAAAAATGTCTGCTGCTAGTCCAAAACCACCCTCTTCTTCCAAAAAACCAATTCCATCACTAGTGCTTCACACATTGCCATCAAACACATGATACAGACAATTCTTGAAACAATTCACATAGGAAAAGGGAAATTCACTTCCTTCTGCTGACTCCCATATATTGACATATGATAAACTAAAGCATTAGCCTGAAACAAACTGATAGGAACTGAGAGGCTCAATTCTAGCTAAAGCAGTAGTTTCAAGCAGAGAAAAATGAAGAACAATAACAACAAAACTGATCAAGTGGCCTGTGGACCCACTCACAGCCACTCCAATTTCTTGCAGTAGGACAGCAACAGTTTGTCAGTGGAAACTTGACTCATCACTTTCATATAGGCACACACAGTAATGCAGCATTGAAATACCATAATCACACATGATACTGAAAGTCACACTTCTTTTGA
>WEIV01025136.1:0-13653 GCA_013390005.1 Calyptomena viridis | reverse complement strand
GGCTCTATTTGCAGCTCAATCCCTTCTAGAGTTCACATTTTTTTTTCTGGGGCAAAAATGAACAGTAAAAGCTATGTGTGTGAAACAGACATTTCCAGTCCTCATGATATCTGAAAATCTGGCACTTCTGATCCTGTGATTGAAGTGAAACAGGAATGAGAATTTACTCTTTACACAGAAGTTTTTATATTTGTCCTTTGCTTTCTTACATACATATACAGAATAAAAAACACCACTATGAAGAAATATATTCTAAAAAATTATGCCAGATGGAAAAAAGTAGAGCTAGAATTATGCTTTTCTTTGATAGAATAAGCTCTAACCCAGAAGCTAAGGAAAGACTGCTATTAACAGATCATCATAATGACTAGGAAAATACATAATCCAAAGTACACATTTCCCTTTCACTTCTTTACCTTTGTGACTAGATACATCACTTCTCAAGATAGGTACACCTACAGTTGTATAGTACTATAAGGTACGCAGGGTGTGAAGGCTGTGTCTATTCATTTGACTGTCTTTACATTTCTGTGTAAATAAATATACACTATTTTTTCCTGCTCTTTTTATCTTTATTTAGTCAATCTTCCATTTTTCTTTTTCACACACACTTTTCTAAAATAAACCTGTTCATCAAAAAGGAAAATTACCTTTTAGTTTCTGGTCAATAAACCCCTAAAACAGACGAGACAGGCAAGGATCATGTGCTTACAAAGCTGAGCAAAGACTGTTGAGAGTGACCAGTCACAGCTGTTGTAGAAAAAACTGAACTTAACACAGGAGGGATCAGAAGGTTAGTTTTAGATGAATGTCTCTATCTGTTCTGTGGACTAACTGCCTGT
This sequence comes from Calyptomena viridis, assembly GCA_013390005.1. NCBI lineage: Eukaryota > Metazoa > Chordata > Aves > Passeriformes > Eurylaimidae > Calyptomena > Calyptomena viridis. Next base: position 12,811 of record WEIV01025136.1, on the reverse strand, counting down.
GTAAATGTTTATCCCTGAGTTAATCAAAATAGTGGGACTGACTTCTTGAGTCAGCCATCCCAGCAAGGGGTAAGTGCATATGTGGCTCAGACCCACGGAGAGTAAAAAACTGAACAATTGACAAAATGAATTTTGAAAACAGCAATGGGCTTAGAGTTGATGTTAACTCATACATCCCTTCCCAGCACCTGGGGATGTCCAGCATCATGATAGTGATGAAGACCAGCGGTGAGAATCAGATCTTTGTTGTGATCCCAGTGTATATTGCAATGGCTGTGCTTGCACTATGATTTCAGCATATTGCCATATCACTCTGCTAAATCAAAGTCCTACATAACTGGAAAAGTCTTCAGGTAAGTAAATTTTGTTTTGAACATTAAACTCTCCTCATGTGGAATACCTAATAGAGCCTGGTCAGAGAATTCTGACACTCCTGCATTTCAATGCTCCTCACAGAGCATACTCTTTCAAAGGATGGAAGAAAAAGTTATACTGATCTGTACAGTACACATACAGAATTAGCCTTTTCTAAAATACATTTTTTCCCTATGGCTTTTTGTTTGAGTCAAGTTCTGTGCAATTTCTAGCAATTAATCTCATGTCAGAACATATAGTAGCTCTTGAAACTGTCAGGAAGCAAGTAGGACCACTGTAAACATCTGGAATATGTATGTGGCTATCTGTGTTTAATAATGTTACACAAAAATTTGAGGGTAGAGGCATTCTTGAAAGTGGAAATTCTCTGTGAAGATCTTTAAAGAGACAAATTATTCTTCAGAACATTTACAAATAAATGTCCCACTGTAAAAAATGAATAACAGGAGAAAAGTAATATCAAGCCTACATTATTCCTTCTAGAACATTTCTCTTAGAAATAAAACACCTGATTCATGGCAACAAATCTTCAATGCTTAAACAGTCTGATTACTATTGGATGACTCATATCAGATATTTATCCATTCAAAAATCTGTAAGAATTAGACAGCATTTACTGGGACAAGCATTTAAAAACAAGCATTTAAAAACAGCGAACTTTCACACAGAGAGAAGAAGTTCATTTTCTAGCCCTGTATAAACACTTTGTGTGAAATGTTTTAGACACTTGCAAACTGTAGCTTCTTCGAGGGTATGACTTTAAAGGTGAACATAGGAATAACAGATTCTAATCTGAATTCAAAGAAAGGTACCTTTTGCCAAAAAGGCAACTGAAATTTTAGTTTGCCAAGAATACCAGAGTATAAAAAAGTCACAGTATGAATACTTGCTAGCATTAACATAAACTGACTTCATTGAATGAAGATAACTCTTTCTACTGATTTGTTACAGCTTTCCTATCAGATATTTTCATGCTGTTGCTGATTTTTTTTTTGTTAATGTAATTACTGTTTAAACACACATTTATAAAAATAACATAAAGAACGGCTTGGTCAATGTAAAAATATTTTAAATACATTATTTAAATACATTAAAACATGCCAACATTTTCTTTTAAGGTAGTTTTCTAAAAAGCTTCATCATTTAACATCCAGGTTTCTGGCCCAAGGGAACAGGAATCAGTGCAAAAAACCAGCATGTTTATGAAACAATGATGTAAGGGTAGTCTTCAGACTTCCAGGGGAGGTACACAGGAGTTACCCTAAAAGTTACCCTAGTTTTCAAGATCAATTCTGAGGTAGCCTCTATTTTGTAAATGGAAATATGACATCACCTCTATAAGCTTAAAAAAATTGTGCTACCTTAACACTTGAATGTATATGTCATTTTAGGAAGATGTAATGCTTTCTGTTAGTTGCCAAAAAAAAAAAAAAATTAGAAAATACTTATTGCACTCCTATTTTAACGCAAATGCTGTATTTTTAAAACTGTCTCTTGTCTCTGATTCTGCTTCTGAGAAAAATTGACTCTTTCCATAAGATATGAGATGACTAGATATTATCTTGGAATACAAGCCAGTTGTCAGAACTGCTTCAAATGCTGTGAAGTGTGCTCATTTTAAGATATTTTAAAATACTATAAGCCTAGAACTCTGTACTCTTGGGTCAAAATATATTCACTTCACAGTGTAAAATAATAGGAGAGGTAATTAAGAATTATGTCACTACATCCAAATATGGAAAATATTCACCTAGGGGTTTATCTACATTCCTGCCTTCCTGACATCTGAGTTTCAGTTCTCACATTCATTAAATGTGCAGCTGCTAAAGTTGCCCCTGTGTTCTGTACATCTATACACATTGCAATGCCTCTGAATTCACCTGGTTCTCATTCCATCAAATGGTTTTTCTTTTCCTGAATATGCTTCCAAGCCTTGTGTAACATCAATTCCTCTTGCTATTTTGATCTATTCATAATATATCACCTATGCTTTTCCTGGTCTTACAAAGGTTCCAGCCTTGATACCCTATTAAGCTGATTCTCCTGTAGTTTAGTTTTGGTGCCTTCTTCCCCGAAGATGCTTGGTTCCATTCCCTATGCAACAAATAGATGTGGAATCACTCATGAGACCATATCATTTTCATTCTAACATATATGCTTTAAAAATATTCTTATGTCTGCAACAAAATGTGAGGAAAACAAGACTGTCTAGCTTTATTTTGCAATTTATTTTATTATACCACTGCTATGGAAATGACACTTTTGGTTGGTTGGTTAAGTTTTGCCCAACTGAGAGTCACCTTGTTACCAATTGCAAAGGCCTATGGTGCCTAGCTTGATTACAGCTCTTTCAGGGCAGTTTGCCAATGTATCCTTTTGCTAATAGACTTTAACCAAAATCTCCCAACAATCTAACTTCAAGACATTATTTAGGCACATTTTTCCTTTTTTTAAAGCATGGTGTAATCTGCTCTCTCTTTTGTGTGAAACAAGGGGCAGCTAAGGGGATTGAAAGAGGTATTAGTCTTGGGTTTGTTTGTTTCTAGAATATTATATTACTCTACAGCCAAAATTTTGCCATTTGTGACCTTTAAGATTTTATTTGAAGAAATTATACTTTGTTTCACTAAGAGAAAGATGCACTGTAAGAAAATGACTGATCTTGGGACTGCTTATAGCACACACTAGCAGCACATCTTCTAAGAAACGTGAATTAAATAGCTAATTGTTCCTTCATACAGAAAACACTGACTAGATGTGGCTGCATAGCTTAGCTAGTGTCTTTTGATAATGATAAGAAAGGAAAAACTATTAAGAATAATCTTCCATCACACCTCTTTTCAGCTAAAGTTATTTGATTTAAAACTACTACTGTTATCTGCAGATATTCATCCTGTATTTCATCTACCTTGGTATAATTGAGGCTATATTGTTTCATGCTGTATTAGCACACATAATGAAAGTGGTTATGCTGTGAAAGAGTCAATGTTAACTGATCAGTGGCACAACATGACAAGTTTATTCAAGACCATATCTCAGTGTTCCTGCAAACAGTCCATAAATTCTTTGAGTTTGTTGGGGTGATTCTTAAGAAGTTTGAACTCAACGAAAGCAACCCCAAACAACCTTTGCACAGTCTGCAAAATGCAAGGTAATCAAGAACTAGAAGAGGCTCCTGTGTTAGTCAAATATAGCACTAGTTCCTGCTTGAGCAAGCAGAGTAAAGGATGACTTACTGTTGTGGTTTTAAGTAGCCAGAGTTTTTTATTAGTTGGGGGGGGCTAGGAGAGAGGCTTCTTTAAGAAGCTGCTAGAGTTTTTCTCTGCTCTAAGCTAGCCAAGGTCAGNCCCCACACACACACCTGCCTTCCCGAGCTGTTGGGGGAAGGTGAAGGATCTTAAAAGGGAGGGGTGGGGGGGGAGAAAGGCGTCTGTAACAACTATCAAACTGCTCACCCTTAAACTCTTAAGCTCTGATTTTAGTAGTAGTTGTAGTTGTAGTAGTAGTAAATTCTTAACATTCTAAGTTAGAGCCTGTTTTGCTTGTGTGAAGTAGTTAATAAACAGTTGCTTGTAATCCTTATCACAAAAGTCGGGGGTTTTTTTTCCCTTCTCTGAGAAATTTTAGATCCATGTGTGGGCTCTCGGCTTTTAGCCAGAGTCAAACCATGACACTTACATGACGTTTTAGTCAGGGTCAGATACCATCATCCTGATGACATAGAAACGTCAGTACAGACTCAAAACAGATATTTAAAATTGTCTCAAAAGGAAGCTATGAAATGCATTCAAACTGAAAATCTTCCTAAAGGTATTTAATTGAAGAGACTTGGCCCTGTCCCTCTGTTCCTTTCTGCTGGCACTTTGAAAGGTATTTTGAAAAGTTAGATGCAGTGTTATAGATAATCTCTCCACAAATGTGGAGCTCTTTTCATTTTCTTTTTAGTTAAAAGACCCATGTACTACCACTGACTACTGATCCCATTCCAAAATCAAGGGAAAAAAATGCATTTTTTATGATCTAATGTCATTACACTGATACATATTTTTCCATTATATAGCTACAGGACACGGAAATGGATGCATTAATTACAAGGAACTACCTGTAAATCTATTGTTCTGAAAACACTTCAGTAAAAAACAATGGGATTTTCCAGTGCAAAACACTATACAAGGTTGACTATTCCTACATAACTTTGCAAATGTTTCCTCTGAAAGGATAAAAACACTATACACAAGTATATCTACCAAGAGCTAAACATAAGACTAATAATAGCAAAATAGCAAGCTAGCTAGAAAACAGGTATTTTATGCCATATATTTTGAATGTCTTTAATTTGAAATGTTTGACATCACATTTTCATTTTAAAAATTTAATTGTATACATGATACTTGAAAAGCAATTCTTCATACAAACTCATCCAGAGTACATTTTGGTATTATTGCATATAGAGTAAATGATTACTGATGCATGATTATTTACAGCTGCCAGCCCACGTGATTTTATTATGAACATACACGAGATTCATCTAAATGTTCTTCACATAAAAACAATCTATAAAAGATGAGTAGTGAAGCTGTAACATCCAGGAGACAATGAAAAATATTTTTAAATGCTCACAGCTGCTTGGACTTGCTTCAGTTTTTTAACAATTTGGATTATTAAAATGACACAGAACGTAATTCACTGTTTGATGCACACTAAATCACTCATTCATTTATCACTTGCAATCTGACTAGCCAGATAAATTTTCTCCTGGTGAAAGAATTTTTGCCTAAGATTAGTTAAGCCATGTCCACTTCTGTCCCTTGTTTTGTGTCTCATCACCCATCCATATCCTTGGCATGAGCATCTCTTGCATACTATGGCAGCATTGCTCCAAGGCTTCACTGATTTTTCACTTTTAAATCTTGCACGCCTAACTGAAGGATTGCTACATAAAGTCAGAAAGTACATACTATTCACAAGACAAACACAAATTATTGTGATAATTAACTTGCAATTTCCTTTTGTTTTCTTTAAAACATAGTAAATATGCATTGCATAATATTAGATTCTTTTGTCCTTACTTTAGGATGCGTTTTTCTGATAGACACAGGAGTTTTAACCATGAAAGGAACTGAAATTGCAAATCAAAACATAAATATTCTAAATGCTATTCAGTGTCATAACTCTTACCTATAGTAGGTCTTCCTATAATTTAAATCCCTTTAACACATGATTTTAAATATCTCAAATGAGTTGAAACTAAACATAGAAAACTATAAAAAAAAAAATAAAAAATTATACTCAGAGATGGACTAGTATAATCTTGTAGAAAATGACAAAGTTTTACTGCATTTTCACACAAGGGATATGAAATTATGAGTATATATGGATGGTACTGCAGTATAATACAGGATCACTTCCTCAAGTCAAGAAACAAATTCAGACATTAAGCTTGTAGCTGAATCTGTTGGGATTAAAACATCTGTTAAGAACAATCATCACATTTCCCCTGAAGGAGAAAGAGCACGACTAAATGTGTATGAACTGGAATGAGGAAGATATTAGATATGGGTCTAATGTAATAGTTATTATTACAATGTGACAAAAAATAATTGCTAACCTCAGAAATATTTCAAGATAACTACAATATGTGAAAGAGTTGATTTCTTCAGTACCTGAGGAATGATCCCACATTTAATACTACATTAACTATACTGTATTTATTTTTATGTATAATTATTATACAAAAAATAATATTAAAGACAACCATAAATACCAACACTATCAACAAATACACAAAATTATCTTGCACATCAAGTGAGCAATGTGTTTCATTCTCAAAATTATTATACCTTGAACCAGAACATCCAGAGGCTAATGAAAGTTCACTACAGAATGCGATAGATTTTCTCAGCTTTATCTAAAACTTACTTACAGATTTCATTGTAAACTGAAACTGGATATGGACATGAAAATTAACCTTCCCATCTTCCTAAACTCACTCAAAGGCCCTACTGTCTCTTAAGACAGATTGTTAACACATACTCAGTAAGAAAGCAGTACGTGATCTCTGTAGTATAACCTGAAAAACAAACCAAAAATATCTTTTTTTCCATTATTTTCAGATCTCTAAATGCATTGGGTAAATATTACCTCAAAGTAAAATAACATAAAATAATGAAAATGGAGTTGCCTGAAGCAGTAAGTCCTTGATAAATTGTTCAAGAAAGAAAAGACTTGTTTTTTAAGTATGGTAAGTGCTAGTAATTAAAAACTTAGTGATTATGAAATTTCCATCACGAGTCCATTCAGAAAGATTTATTCTGTGTTACCCTACTAATGTTGAGATTAATTAAGACTTAAACACTTAAAACAAAATACTGGAAAATAAAACAATCTAATGTGTTGTAATCCAGTTATTTTGTGTCTGAGTTACAACACAGCTTGAAAACAAAGGTTTGCATGTCTTGATGTGAAAACTTATCTCTCTGGTGTCACTGGAACCTTGCCATTTAGTCCAGCTCAGTAAAACAAGACATGAGGTAAGATGGGACTGCATCTTAAGACTTTTGATGGAAACGTGAAGTATAATAATTTTTAGAACTGAAAAAAAAGACAAATTGAGGCTTGTAATAGCAGTATCTGGATTTGATTACTGAACACATGAATTGTCCTACATTCTGGTTTCCTGAGAAACTGCACCAAGCATGCATAATTAATTTGACATTTTATGACATGAGGCAGACTAAATTCTATTTATTTATTTTGCTTTGGGTTTTTTACATTTATTGGAATTCACTTCTAATTAGGTTCTGTTTTGATGTACTTACATGTAACTCACCGATAAAAGCAAATTTTATCCTGCAGGCTGTAGATGACACAATTTTCCCGATGATTTAAAAAAATCTCGTGTACTAAAGGTATTTGTATATTAGATACACTGGGCTATCGTATGGACATCACTTCCTAGGGAACTTTTGCATTTCTGCAGGAGAAAATCAATGTTCAGAAGCCACATGTGAACAATGCAGCTACTGAGGCATTTTCAGCTACTGAGTATACACCTAAGCTACAGTACTTAAAAAAAAAAAAGTACTTACAGAAAAATTGAGCAAGATTTCTATGGTTAGCTTTTCCACAAAAGCACTGTCCTAGTTGCCGTAGCCAAGACCAGTTTATCCTTATGTGGGTATAACCAAAACTGTGTATTCTACACCCTCTATGTAATTTCTGATGGACTTTTAATAATGTAACATTTGTAGCAGCTGCCCAGGGTACACCTGACACCTCAGGCTATAAGAGATCAGGAAAGAGACAAATCCTGAGAGGCAGCAGAGTGTTTCTTTTCACAACAGTGACTCCTCTCTGGGGTGGCATTAGAACCTTCACACCCAGCTGGAGGAGTCCTCTCTGCCGATGGACACAGCTGTACTGCCATAATAAGCAATTGCAATAACCTCCCCTAAGCATTCAACTTCAGTATTTCCAAAATTAAACCCCACTGGACACAGATAGTCTGTCCAATTCCTTATTTCTGGCATACCTCTTAATGCATAAGGCTGGTCTAAACCTTTGTCGCTAGGGGCAAAGTTTGGAGAAAAAAGTCCAAGTCCTTTGTATTAAAGATTCATATTAGAAAAAAAAAAATAAATCTATCTTTGGCATTTTGCTAAGTTGGAAGATGTGTTCTTTCACTTTATTTTGGTTTGTGGTCTTTATTATGTAGATGTTTGTCTGATTCCTTACCAGTCATCATTTGTAACCATGCTATTTAGATCCTTTGCGACACTACAAAGACCAGACAGTGCCTTAATCTTCTGCTATTGTTTTTGTATATGCAACAGTAGCTGTTACCAAATCTAGAATTTTTTAATGTACCATATTTGTACCAACCCCCCAAACAATCTGAGAAGAGTTTTTAAGGGAATTTTGTTTAGATACTGTAATGTCAGTATTTCATTGGAAAATGCTCTCTAGCAAACAGTTTAGATGGAAATATATGTCCTTCTAGGTGCTCTTTTAACTGAAAATGGTCCATAAAAATACAAACCCAAATGATACAGTATGTAGTTTTAAAAATAATACTGTTTTTTAAGGAAACACTGCTCTTTTGGGATATCATATTTCCCCAAAAATTGGATTTGTCACCCAGTGTGCAACAAGCCAATAATTACACAGTTGAGAGATGTATATTTATTGGTTATTTACTTCAGAGTTCTGCAAGCCTGGTGCTCAGTGGTATTCCACAAATTAAGCACGACCACCAGACTTTCTGTGCCGTCATTTATACACAGAAATTCAGAGTTAGTAACTTCCCAAGCACAGCCCCTCTATTATGATCGGTTAACACTTTCCATACAAGTTACATAACCTCAGCTAACTTTCACACATACTCAGGAGAAGGGTCTTCACCTGGCCAGGGGCCTTTTTGACCTGTAGGCATGTTTTTTAGTATTTTAACGAGCATAGTTCAGCTACAGGATACATGGACCTTGAGTATTTTGCCAAGTTAGCGATGTACACATACACCATGTAGCAATGTAGACATACACCAACATCTTGACTTACTGCATCCTTAAAGCTTGTTAGTTCCGGGATGTTCTTTACTAGGGAATGCTAGCCACTCCCTGCTCCACTGATTAATCTCATTTCTTGCTGACTAGGTTTGAAAGTATACAAAGATCTTACATCAGAGAACATCCTGATTTAGGATAAACTCAATATATTCCATGTTTTGCAACAATAAGATATAAAATATTGTCTGAAAACAGCATTTAATTATCTTCTCTCCAAGAGACCACAATTAGAGCATTGCACCTGCACTATTCGGAGACCAACAAAAAAGAAGCATCTCCCTGCTACAGTAAGAAGATAGTATTGGAAAAATCAGCCGAGGTCACTACTTAAGGCAAAAACTACTTCAAAATTACTCACAATTCTGAAATATAAGGTGAAATGGAATTCAACTTACACAAGCTGAGAAAATTCCTGACATCCCTTTGACATAGGCATGTTTTTTTACTAAGTGCAATAAAAGGCTTATGGTAACTGAACCTGGAATTACTACTTTTTGTTTTCCATTTTGTTGTAATCAGTGTAATCAGTGTTAGTAGGGACACTTTACTGTCTATCATAAATCTTTCAAAACATTAACTATGGTCACAACATTTTTCAGAGAACATGTGTTGTACACTTGCAGATTTTGACAAGGGATAAGAGAAATATTACCTGAAAAATCATTTAGTGTAAGACAAGGTATAACACAAGGATTTGGGTGCTTAGTGTCTGATATCTGGAATGGTCTATCCTCAATAAGGACTTTGGAAAAAACCAACTTCCAACAGGAGCTGTAATTAATATTCACTGTAGGATAGCATTACTAAAGCAGCAGCTTTGAAATAGCAAAAGATTTTTTTTGTCTGAAAATTATTTTCAATTTCTACATGCTGAGGATGAATTTACTTGTAGCTCTACAACTTCCAGTGATATGACAGCATGCCAACATTTCAGATTTTCTTAAAAGCCATGTCATAAGCACTGGAAATGTAGACAATGTAATAGGCCGAATGCAGAAAAAGAATATGCTCAGTTCCCTTCCTGATTCTCCCACTTGCTAGTTCATTGAATTTATGCTGGTCATTCATCCTTTGATGAATCATTTTGAGATGATACTGCTACAAGAACAACCCTATGGAACCCTGAACACTTCCAGAACTCGCGAGCGTCCTGCTAAGTATCTATCTGTCAATCTACCCTACAGCTTTGAGGCAAATAGAGAGGGGCATGGAAGCTGCAAACAAAATCCCACAGTTAGTTAAGTAAACAATCAAAAATTTCACTAAACACAACTGCATGTTTGTGCTAAGACTTACTGAATCATTTTGCTGGTACAAGGAAACACTGGAAAAGGAGGCAGAGATGCTAAACCAAGGCAGTGAGCAGCCTCAAAGCAGGGTGGTCCCAGAAAGGTCACAGTCTATCTCAGAAACAGTCACTATGGCAGTTTCTGCAGATTAACAAGGCTCCAAATTGAGGCCAACACAAGACAAGCATCATTTTACAATCCGCCCATGCCTGTAACATGGCACACTAAGAACTCTATTACAGTGTTTCCAGAGAAGACAATAGCTTGTAGCAGACAACAAATCTAATCCAAAAGAAGTATGGACTTCTTTAAAGACTACAGAAGTCTTTTAGAGTCTCAAAATCTTAATTGCTGAAGTGGAAACACAGACAAGAGGAACAGAAGTTCAAATGTACATACACTTGCTTTAAGAAATTGTCTTCCTGCGTATGCCTGTGTTATAGTTTGAATGTGTTTTCTCTTTTTCAGGTTTCCCTTTTGTGGGAGAATTTTTTCCATGACCCCAAGCTGGGGCAGGGGAGGGGGCAGGACGGCTGGAGCACTCGGGGCTGTCCCAGTGCCTCGGTGGGTCTGTCCCTTTGTGCACATCCCGGGCCGGGGCAGGGTTTGGCCGAGCTGCGTGGCTGGGCTGGTGACGGCTCCTCACCCTCAATACCGTGGATGCCCGAGGCTACTCTGTCCCTCCGTGTTCAGCGGGGGAAGGAGGGGGGAAGGGCCGGCTATACCTGCCGTCCCTCACCGGCACAGTTTTGGCAGTGGGATCATCATGGCAACACTCCTGCCCCTCCCGCGGTCCCGCATGGAGCCGAGACAGCAGTGCCCGGGACTAGGAGTGCGTATGCACAGCTGAGTAGGTGTTTGCGGGTCAGGGAGAAGCGCGGGAACCTTTCAGAAGAGAAGGCAGCTCGCTCCGTTCTATCCATGTCTCCACAGCTGCTCGGCCCGTCCGTCTGGATCACACCAGCTCCTTTGGAGGAACAACTCTCATATGCAAAGGTTTTTCCTTCCGCTACCCCCCATCCAAAGAGGGTTTTTTTCTCCGTGAGATTAATTGTTTTCCCTTCCCCTCGTCTAGCTGCGAAGGATCTGTGGAATGCCGCCGGCCATTCGCGGGGGGGGGTTGCCACCTTCCCTGACCACAGAAACCGGTCAGAGACTTAACTAATCTGTGCAGACAGGGAAAAATTGTTCAGTTGTTTGTTGGGAATATTGGGGTTGTTCTTTTTGTGTGTTCTGTATTCATCTTGTTTATTATATATAGACATATCTGATAAGGAGTGAGTGTTTTTCTTGTCTTTCTGCATCTCGTAGTCCAATGTCCTTAAAGTGAAAAATATAAATTTTGTTCCTGAACTGGGACAGCCTATTAGCCTAATTCTTGACAAAACACTGGTTTATTTCCATCTGCTGGTACTAAGGTTTCTGCAATATCCCATTAATAAGTTGTCCTATGAATTACAATAATATGATAAACTTAAATACGATAATTCCAGAAGATTCACACAGCATATGCAGTCCCCAAATTTACATTTTGCTTTGTTACTAAGTGTGATAAACGAGGTTCGGTTTGTTGATTAAATCTTGAAAAGTCAGTAAGCCTGAGCACATAAAGCTTGCTTTTGCTTGTATAAAAAAATAGAGAAGTTATTGTGTGACTCATGTAACAAAACAGCGAGTATCCGGTAACAATGTGTAAGGGGGGAAAGGAATGTCTCTGTTGTGCAACAGACAAGATAAAGTGTTGAAAAAAGAAGGTCACCAGTGAATCAGCCAAGGAAGATGAGGAGCCTTCAGCCCACGACCACCAGGAGGCAGGAAAAGACCCCCTAGCAACAACATGCGCAAATGCAGAAGGACCGGAAAAATGCTACGTAACCCGAAACTATACGGGTATATAATCAGGGCAATAAGGGAAGTTTGGTGCGTGCCGTTGGTGCAGCAGGAGACTCCCCGGCCGCCCAGGGTTGTTTCGCTTGCTGTCGCTTGCTCAATAAATTTCTTTAATTGAACTGGTTCCCGTCAATTATTGGAACCCAATTTACAATTTATAACACTAAGGACTTCAATTGAATTATTTCTTAGCTTTTTCAGAAATTCATTGGGACATTTACACTCATAAGTTTACCTGCCATCAGCACAAGAAAAATAACAACCCTCCAAATCACCACAAATTCAAAAGTTGGTTCTCTCTGATTAAAATAACAAAGCTTGTTTGGAGGAGAAACATGACATGACCCTAAAATTCAGTAGTCTTCTGGGGAAAAAGAATCTTTGACAATTACAAATCTAAACCAATTTTTTCATTAGCTAAACTAAATTTAATTCGTATATAAACATCTTCATATTCTTCTGAAACAGAGGTTTGGAGGGGTTTGTTTGAGTTAACAACATGAATTAAACATTTGCCATAATACAAAGAGCTAAGAAAATGCAAATTTCTGGAGCCACCTACTGATAAAGGACAATACCCAGAGAAGACCAAAAGATGCAAGAGATAGATAAAGAAGCCTCCTGTCTCCAAACTAGTAGAATCAACAAAAATCATTCAAGATGACACCACAGAACCAGAGCGCACGCGCAGAG
>WEIV01025135.1:134893-162314 GCA_013390005.1 Calyptomena viridis | reverse complement strand
GATGCGGGGGGATGCAGGGGAGGATGCAGGGCTGCGTCAGCAGCGCGTCAGGAGAGCAGCTGATCCCGTCTCCCAATCCCGGTCCTCTGAGCTCATCCCTGGGAACGGAGCCAGCGCGGCTCAACTGCGCACATCTGGCGCATGGAAACGGTACTGCAGGGACCTGGGGACACCCGGGGGGGCACCGGGGAAACCCCCGGGTTTCGCCGCCAAAATTCCCCCGACACCCGCGTGAGGCCAAAAAACCCCTGGAGAACCCCCTGGCATAACTCGGGGTCCACGCAGGGGCTTCTCAAAGCTCAAACTCCAATAAAATCACTCCTCAGTGCTGATGCCCCAGTGAGAACACGATGGGGGGTGTGGGGGGCACTACAGCCACAGCCCTGCTCCCAGTGCCTCCCAGTAAGCACCACGCACCACCAGGCAGCGACACCCCAAGTGCTCCTTGCAGTGGCAGCGTCCTGGGACAGGCAGGAGCTGCACCCCAGAGCTGGGTGCAGGTGTCACCTGCAGCTCCCCCAAAAGCGAGGGGTGGCAGGTGACTGTCACCAGGTGAAGCCACCGCAGTGCCAGAAGCAATGGGGACAACAGTAGCTCCTCACTCCCAAAGATCCAGGCCTGGGACACAGCTCTCACTTACTTTTCCATATGTCCTCTCTTAAAAACACCACCTCCACCCAGGAAAACACCTGTACCAGGATGGCTGCTGTGGCTGAACCAGGACAGGTGTCCCAGGGATGGCACTGACAGGAAAAGAAAAGTGCTGCTTGCCCTAAAATATCAGGAGGTCAGTCCAAGGCATACAGGCAACACCATCACCTGTTGTGAGGTGAAAACAACTGCTGAAACCAACAGCTGTGCTACAGAAAGTTGGTGAGGTGGGAAGTTGTTCTCTCCAGGCTCTGACACACAGGTGGGAATGAGGGGGAATGTACAAACACCCCCCAGAGCAGCCAACACTCCACCTGTACTTACAGACTGCATGTGTGAGATCAGGAGTGATTCCAGTTTCCAGAAACTCCAGGGAACAGGCTCAAAACCCTCTCCTGGGGCCTGACACAGTGAGGGGGTACCCCATGTGTCCTGCAGAGATGAAACACTTTCAAAGTCCTGGGAGAAAGTTCTCCAAACAGGCTTCCTTCAGAAAGCAAAGGAATATTCATTTCCCACCAGCACAGCTCCCAGAGCCCTGTTAGTGTGTGTTCAACATCATTCCAGGAGAAATGAGGAAGCAAGAGCAGGGAGAAGGTGAAGGGATAACAGCTGCCAGCTCCAAGGAGGGGAATTCTGACTTAGGTAAGGAGAATGTTTTCACAAGGGTGGTTAAACACCAGAGAAAGGACCTCAGTTATGTTGAGGGACAGGGACAATGTCTGTCCTTGAGGTAACTCCAATTGACTGCAGAATTCCCTGAGCAAAATTCCTAACTTTTGTGTTAGCTTTACCTGGAGCAGGAGGAATGGACCAGAGACTTACAAAGGACCCTTTGAATCTGAATCATCCTAGAAGGACCCTGGTGAGCTCCCCTCCTTCATTCTGCTCAGTAGAAACTTGCATTTAGCAGCTCCCTGGTTTGTGGACAGATTTCTCCATTTTGTCCAAGAATATTCCTGAGCAACGGAGGAAAAGTTTCTGTCCCTGTTTGCTGCCACTTCTCAGCCACTGTTGGCACAACAAGAACAGATGCAGGAAGAGAGGAGCTAAAGCTGCGGAATCCTAAAGGCCTCTGCCTCACCAGAGACAGGTGATGGAACTGGGAACACTGGGATGGACAAGGAAAAAGGAGGGAGGTATTGGCTAGAGGAGACACTTGTGCCAGCAATCCCTGCAACAAGACATCCCTGAGAAGAAGAAGAGATGTCACAGCATCCTGGGGATCTGAGGGCACATGAAGAGCACACAGGGAGGCTGTAAATGCATCTGTGAGCACCTGGAGGGTGTAGAAAACCAGGAATTTTGTGACTGATCCACAGCACTGGGCAGCACTGTCAGGAAACCCCAAAATTTCAGTCTCAAGACAAACTTTGTGTCCACACAATGTGATCAGGGCCTTTATCCCCAGCTGAGTGAATAAATTCCCACTGTCAGTTAAAAGTATCTCAATATCCACGTGTCAGGAGATAAATACTTTCTGGATCTGCCCTTGTGGACCTAAAGAGTCACTGAGTTCTACAGGAGGTGTTACTCGATGGGTAAGGAATTGGCTGGATGCCACATGGAAGGAGTTACAGTCAGTGGCTCAAGGTCCAAATGGAAACGTGAGTCCACTCTGGGACCTTCACTATTTACTGTCACAACCAGTGACATCAGATGGTGGGACTGTGCCTGGTGACATCCAGAGGGCCCTGCAAACCTCCTGAAGTACAAGGCCAAGGTCTTGCTCCAGGGTCAGGACAATCCCCAAGATCAGCACAGGGATGGATGGAGCGAGAACAGCCCTGAAAGGATTGGGGGATGCTGGTGGGTGACAAAAGGGACATGACCCAGCCCAGAAAGCAGAGTGTCTCCTGGGCTCATCCCCAGCAGTGTGGGCAGCAGGGTGAGGGAGGGGATTCTCCCTCTCTGCTCTGCTGAGACCCCTCCTGGACTGCCACACCCAGATCTGGAGCCCCCAGCACAAGCCTGACATGGAACTGTTGGAGCAGGTCCAGAGAAGGCCTTGGGAATGCTCTGAGGGTTGGGACAGCTCTGCTGTGGAGACAGGCTGAGAGTTAGGGCTGTTCTGCTATGGTCAGAGAAGGCTCCAGGGAGACCTTTCCATATGTAAAGGGATGACAGACTTTTTACCAGGGTCTGTTGTGAGAGGAGATGGGACAAGGGTTTTAAAGTGGCAGAGGGTTGGTTTAGATGGACATAAGAAATGAGTACATTGCACAATGAGGGTGGTGGGGCTCATGCAGAGCCAAATTAATTAAGGTTATGCTTGTAAATGAAGGGAGATTTTAACAGGCACCAACAGCCAGGGATGGTGCCAGGGCACAGGCTTATAGCAAAGGTGGACAGACTTTGTACCAGGGCCTGTTGTGACAGGACAAGGGGACAGGGAATGGCTTCCCACTGCCAGAGGGCAGTGTTAGATGGGATATTGGGGAAGGAATTCTTGGCTGTGAGGGTGGGGAGGCCCTGGCACAGGTTGCCCAGAGAAGCTGTGGCTGCCCCATCCCTGGAAGTGTCCAAGGCCAGGTTGGACAGGGCTTGGAGCCACCTGGGATAGTGGAAGGTGAATATCACCTCCTGTCTCTCCCGATTATACATAACTGAAAATAAAACAGATAAATACAGAAGGAACAGAAGGCTGTTACATGTGGAAAACAACCCACCACAGACAAAGCTGTGAGGCTCCTGAGTGAGCTGTTTGCAGCAGCCACCTGAGGCTGAGGCTCCTGGGCTGCCCTGTGTGACCAACAGAGCCAGGGCAAGCCCTGCCCAGGGCACAGCTCAGCTCTGCCAGGCTGCAGCAGGGAGAAAACAGAGAAAAATGTGTGGTTTATGTGCTTATTTACAAGCAATTAGGACAGAAAATTCATTGCTCCTCATGAGGGAATCCCTGGGTGTGAGGGCTGTTCTGCCAAGGGATTGGGTGTGCAGAAAGGGCAGTGCCAGTCTGGCCACACTCCTGGTGCCAAGGACTCTGCTGGGCCAGTGGAGCTCACACAGAGAAGCCACGGATGTGCAGCAGGAGCAAACTCTGCTCCTCTGCAGCTGGGGACAGTCAGGCCACAAACCTGCCTCCAACAGGCTCTGCAGGGCCCTGGCACTCCCAGACCTCTCTGAGAGCACAGCCACAACCCTGTTCCCCCCAAAAAACCCACCCTGGGGCTTCAGTTCCCCCTGCCAGGCCCTGCAGCAGGGAATGGAGCCTCCCTTCAATCCCAGCGATCCAGGTGCCACCTGGTGTCCAGGGCTTGGAGCGCACCGGGACCCCCAGTGCCTGGGGACTGTTTAAAATGGAAATTATGTCCCCATCGGGGACTTCAGGCTGGGCAGCCACAGCTTCTCTGGGCAATCTGTGCCACCTCACCCTCCCAGGGAAGTATTTCTTCCCAATGATCTAACCCTGCTCTCTGGCAGTGGGAAGCCATTCCCGGGCCCCTTGTCCTTGTGAAGTCCCTGCTTTTGCAGTTCATTCCCCTCTAGTACTTGGAGAAATCCTCTCCTACATGTTTAGGACCTTATGGGTCCGTCCCCAGCTGATGGATCCTCACCCTGAGTCATTCCTGGAGCTGTGCTGTACCTTTGGACAGCCTTTTCCACACCCAGTCTAATCCTACCACAACTTATTTCTCTGGGATTTCTCCAGGCACCTACTGGGAGTAACCCTGACTTACTGCCTGCTCCATGTTGTAGTTACATCAACTACAAACCAGCCACCACCAAGGGGTTTGGGAGAGTGCAAAGAGCAGGCTGTTGGAGACACTGCAACTTAAAGAAATCATATTTTAAAAAACTGCAGAAAAGATTTCCTGGACCAGCTCTGCAGCTTCCTGCAAAGCTTCTACAGGATTCAGAGGCATAAGCAAGGGTGTTCACTACACTTGGCTTCTTTTAAGGGAGTTCAGGGTGCTCTCCTTGTGTTCAGTGATGCTGAAAACTCACCAACATTTACTCTGAGAATTCCCTCCATCCATTCAGACATTACCCTGCCAGGGATGTGCTTGATCCCTGGGAGAAAAGGAGCCAAAAAAGTGTGAGGATTAAACAGACAAACAACAGGTCAGGTAAGAAAAATACTGCCTCTTATTTAATGTTTAAAGACATCAGTAAACAAACAGAACCGTACAGACAGAGGCTAAACCCTCCCACCTCCCCAAAGCACGTTCCAAACCACCAGGTACCAGGTGATGACTTGGGAAAAGGAGCAGCAAAGTCTGGGATTTGAGGGATGGCTGAGAAAACTCTCTGCTGTGTGAGGGCGAAGAAACACAGGACTTGGAGGAAGCAGCTTCCCTCTCCCACACCTCCTGGGTGCAGTCAAGAGGGAATGGTTTCCACTCAGAGCAGACCCAAATCTCTTGCCAACACACAGAAGGGCCATGTGTGAACTTGGAAAGGACAGCTGGAACCTGTACTAAAGGTGCAGGACATTCCATGTACTGACCTTGGCGGCCAAACCTCTGTTCCACAGGGATTTGAGCCTCTTGAAGAATAAACACAACAGGGAATTTGGGTCCAGCTCGGCAGGGTGGTGCAGAACTCGTTTGTGAATCTGGGTGTGGGGGAAGGAACAGGCCTGTGCTCTGCAGACATCCCCCCATCCCTTGCTCCCTGCTCCAGGGACACTCCCAATCCCTGACCCCACAACTGGCCTTGTCTTCTCCAACAGTTTTCCTCGAGCTGTGGAGCATCAGATGGTTGGAAGTGCCATGAGGAAGCACCTGGGTGCAGCTGCAGAGGACAGCTGAGCAGGTGCCTGAGAGGAGGGCTGGGGAGAAGAGGATGGACTCGGTGGTGCTGGAGAGAGGCAGGATCACAGGCACAGCTGCTCCAGCTCCCACCTGGCTGCCTGCACAGGAGTTATGGACACAGGTCAGGCTCTGAAGGCAGTCCCACTGCTGCCAGCCAGGACACAGCACGGATCCCATTTCCCAGAGCAGCGACAGCTGGAACCGTGACACGTGGTGGGAAGTAAGGAACACATTTCACTGTTCTCTGCCTGTCCAGGTGGCAGAATCCTGCAGTGAGGGTGTTTCTGCTGCCACCACATGCAGTCTACGACAAAAGGAGGGCTAACTGGCTCCTACACAGCCCAGTTAAGTGCTCCAAGCATCCCTGTCCAACGTGGGATGCCCCACAGTCCAGAGCCCCAGGCAGAGCCCTCAGATCTCAACGTCGCTCTCTTTGTCATTGTCATGGTCACCGTCATAAAACTCGTTGGCAGCCTCAGGTCTGGGAAAGAGAAATCCCTGTCAGTGAAAGCTCTGCACCCAAACACCCCGTGGAATATCTTATAAGGGGACCACATTCCCAGAGAAGCTCCCTGGGTGAGGCCAGAACCTCAGAAGTGACTTCCCACAGCAGGGCATTGGGACAAGATGGTCTTCAAGGTCCCTCCGACCCAAACCATCCTGGGATTCTGTGACTGGTAGCTGTTCCAGGACACAGATGTATCCCCTGCCCATCCCATAGGGAGAGAAAGGGAAGCCCATTTCTCCAGAACAAGGTGTGGTACCTGCTGTAGTTTTCCTCAGAGCCCCTCTCCTCTGGATCAGGCTCATCTGTGCGGTCGTAGCTGAGCAGGTCTGAGGGGACGTCGTGGATCTGCACACTGGGAGCATGGTTCAGCATCTTCAGGTTCTCAAAAATGGTCTGCCTGATCTGATCCAAGTACTACATGGGAAAACAGAGAGGGATCACCACAGTGGGAGTGCCAGCCAGCACTGTTACCTGCCTGCATCACCTATGTGGTAGCCATGAGAAACAATTAGTGCAAAAAGCCATTTATCAGAGCACAGGAGGTGGGAGAGTTAATTCAATCATCACAGGAAACAGAGAGACAATCCAGCAAAGGTCTCAAATGCTTTGAGCATTCTGACATCCCAAGGGTGGTTTTTCTTTTCCATTTTTCTGCCCTTGCCTGAGTTCACAGGACAGAGCAACCACCACAGGGTTCAGGACATTCAGAGCTGATATTGCAACACAACTGCAAACACTCACCTGCCTGGAGTTCTGATTCTCAATCCTCGTGCTGACATCAGGGTGAAGGGTGAAGTCTGGAGCAAAGTATTCAAAGTACTCTGTGATGGAAGGAGACAGAGTGGGAGCACAGGGACAGGAGCTCTGCAGAGATCACAGCTCACCCTCCCACCAGCCTGGCAGTGAGCACAGCCTGAAAAACCCAGTACAGCTCTGACAGCAAGGGATTAGATAAAACAACAGAGCAAACACAGCAATGCTCAAGTCACTGAACAGGAAATGATCCCAATTAAATGATACAGGATGTGTTTGCCCAGAAAAGTCTACAGTGGGTGGGAGATGGGAACAGAATGGTTTGAGTTGGACCTTAAAGCTCATCTCCTTCCACCCCACTGGCATGAAGAGACAAATTCCACTAGACCAGGTTGCTTCAAGTTCATCCAACCTGGCCTTGAACACTTCCAGGGATCACTAAGGCCATCTCCAAGACCAGGAAGTGCTGTCACTTTGGCCCTGGTCAATGCAGAAGAGACTATAACAAATACTTCAGCTCAGCCTCTGAGGAGAAAAGGGAATTCCAACTTACCACTGTATGGGAGCTCTTCACTAATTGCTTCATCTACAAGCAATGATGTTTCATAAGTCCTGAAAACACGGAATAAGGTGAGCTCAGAGAAAGGGAAAAACCTCACAGGGCCAAATCCCAGAGCAGCTGGGATTCAAGGGCAGTGCCCTTCCCCAGGCAGAGCAGAGACTCACCAGCACCGTGCCACATTCCGGACTGTGTAACCACCTCCTCCCAGGACCAGCAAAGGGATGTTGAAGCTCTTCACATATTCCACACACTCCCTACAATCCCCAAACAATAAAATGTCAGAGCTGTGACCTGCAGCTCAGGTTCCTTGTCAGAAATGCCCCCGAGCACTCAAGCACCACCACGGTTGGTGTGATCCACCCAGGGAGCCTGAACCAGTCATCATCCCAGAATGGTTTGGGTTTGAAGGGACATTAAGGATTATCATTTCACCCCCTGCCATGGGCAGGGACACCTTCCACGATCCCAGGTTGCTCCAAGCCCTGTCCAACCTGGCCTTGGACACTTCCAGGGATGGGGCAGCCACAGCTTCTCTGGGCAACCTGTGCCAGGGCCTCCCCACCCTCACAGCAAAGAATTCCTTCCCAATATCCTATCTATCCCTACGCTCTGGCAGTGGGAGGCTTTTCCTGCTTGTCCTGTCCCTCCACCTCTTGTCCCAAGTCTCTCTCCAGCTCTTCTGGAGCCCCTTTAGGCTCTGGAAGTGGCTCCAAGGTCTCCCTGGATCCTTCCCTTCTCCAGGTGAACACCCCCAGCTCTCCCAGCCTGGCTCCAGAGCAGAGAGGCTCCAGCCCTTGGAGCATCTCTGTGGCCTCCTCTGGACCATGAGCTGCCCTGAACCACCACTATGCAGCACCTGGCACAGAGCCTCATCCTCAGACCTCCTTCTGTCACACAAATGTTAAACCCCATCAAAAAACTGCTGGAAAGCCAAAGCCAAAGCTCAAACCCCACAGAGAAGCCCTTCAGATGGTCTTTGTTTCACCCCAGCCCCGCTGCACTTACCCATGGCCTCTTATGCTGAGGTTAAAACAACCCAAACGGTCACAACCCAGAGAATCAGCACCACACTGGGGAACAGAGAAACAAGGGGATTTTGGCATTGCTTTCCACACACACTGACCCTGCTGCCCCAGGAACACAGGGAACACAGGGATAACCCTCTCCAACCTACAGCCTCTGAAAGGCATGGATGTGCAGAGAGCTTTGCTTCCTTACCTGCAGTACTATGCAGGTGGGCTGATAGTAATCTACCACCTGGTTAATGACTGGCTGGAAGAGGTGTTTGTAACCTTTGGAGAGAAAGGCAGATTTGTCATGGCTCTGGAGCAGGAAACACCTGGGGGCAAGGGAAAAGGGCAGGGAACACCTACTCTGGTCATCGATGCCGTCCCGCAGAGGCACATTCAGACAGTAGTAACGGCCACTCTCTGCACCAACCTCGTACATGTCACCTGCAAAACAGGCCAGTCACACACCCTAGGGACTTCACAGGGCTGCAAAAGCCAGATCAGCTCTGGGCCGAGTCTCTTAACCCACTTAGGCCCCCTTTTCCTCACAAACAACTGCAGTTGTCCTCCTCTCTAATCGCTCCCTTCCACCACTTCTCCCCTAATTCTGTGATTTACACTTTTCTGTTTCCAAAGGATTGTGAAGCAAGGCCAAGCTGACACTGGAAAGGAAAACACCTACCTGTACCAGGGAAGAAATAGTTCCCATATTTGTGAAATGACACTGTCATGACACGGTCTGTCAAGTAAAAAGCCTCCTGCACCCCGTCCCCGTGATGGATATCGATGTCGATATACAGGACACGTGGGTGATACCTGTGGAATACAGGAGGAAAACCAGCACCCACCTGAGCACACCAAATGCTTTGGACATGAGGCACTTGTATACACACTAAAACATTTCCTTTTGATGTGCCTGCAAATCGGTATTTAAAGCATTTTCTTCTAATGTGTTTGGAAATAGATATTAGAAAAAAGAATTTTCAGATGGGGCCTTGGAAAATACACTAAATAACTTGCTTTAACCACCTGGGTGTTAGAAAGTTGCAGGTTTTTGTTTCCAACATGCCCTTAGTTAATCTTTAAGAGCTCCAATGATTTTAATCATATGAGGAAATGAAAAGCAAGCTGGCAAGGAGGAGGTGGGAACACTCATTTCCTCCACATGTCAGTGCTGGAGCCCAGCTGGGGAGCACCAGAAATTCCAGGCTGGACTAAATTTACTGCAGAAGCAGCCAGAGACACACAGAGAGGGTGAAGAAGGGGAGATCACCACCTAAATGCTCCAGGGTAATGGTCAAACTGCTGCTGTGGAGACACAACCCTGAGCCATCCCTGCTCCCAGCTCCAGAGCTTGGCTGGAGAGAGCTCCTCCAGCTTTTCACAAGGAAATTCTGCACCTGGTTAACCCTCAAAAACAGGGGATCCAAGCCAAAACCCTCAGGGAGCGGGGAGAGCTCTGGAAAAACAAGACAAGCCCAAAACAGAGAGGAGGAGTGTGTGGTTTGTGCCTTGGAAGCAGGGCTTTAAAGTCTCCAGGGATCTGAGCAAACTGCCTGATGCTCTTCCAAAAGAGACACAAACTATTTAAATATCCCAGATTATTCATCCCACAGAGAAGTGGCAGCAAGGAGAAAAGGGGGGTGAATAAATACAGCCTTTCCCCACTGGTAAGAGCAGAGCAACCACTGACTCCAAACACAGCCACCTGCTGCAAAAATGGTTCCTGGAAACAGGGAATTAAAGGACAGAGATTTATCATCATCTCCCATGAGGGGTAACTGGGCTGTACTGGAAGACTCTGGACTAGAAAATGGGTGTGCAGAGACACACAGTGAAATCCTGAGGTTCCAAACACAGAGCAGGGGAAGGAAGTAAATAAAATCCCAGTACATCCCAAAATCTGACTTTGAGTAAACCTGCCACCAGGCATGGAACTATTTCCTGTTCAACTCCAGAGCCTTTTTAAGTCCACAACAACTTGTCTCATTCAGTGACAAGGAGGAAACTTGAGAGTATAAAAAAAATAAATTAAAAAAATCACAGAATAATTCAAGAAATTGAAGGTATTTCTGAAACTCAACCTCCCATTCTGAATTTTTCACTTTCTAAAAAGAAACATAACTTTACTCTTTTCTACTGAGAGCAAAGTGTCCTTTGATCATCCATGTGTAGCTCAAGTCCTGTTTTTAAGGCACTCAAGCAAATCCAGAAAGATTTGAGTCATTTATCTGTCTCCAGTGTGCCAAAACATGCATTTATCCACAAAAGGCTCAACATGGCAAAAAGGCTGAGGCTCAGGAGACCCTGAAATGAGTGTTTTACAGATGGATGAGAAAAGGGATTGAACTCTGTTGTGCCCCTTAAGGTCCATGCAACAAAACTGGAGGCAAATATTCCAACTCTCAAACCCTTTCTTGTGTCTAATGATGAAGTCAGGACAAAAGTCCAGTTTTTGGGCTTCCTGGATTCCAGAAAGGCAAATGAGGTGGGGAAACAGAGAGATAGATCAGTGAGGCAGCAGAGGGAAAGCACAAAGCAGGCAGGACAGCTCAGCCCTTGCCCCGTCCTTACTTGAGCAGCTCCAGGATGCCGATAACGATGTCATTAACATAACAAAAACCAGAAGCCTGTGACAGAGACAAACCCAAACAGCGTTAGATTGGGATGGCACAGAGCCCCGGCCCCAAAGACAGAGGAATCCACGGATTTGTCTCATTACCTCAAACTTCTTGGCGTGATGGAGGCCCCCTGCCCAGTTTATGGCGATGTCACAGATCTAAAAGAGGAAAACGAAGCGAGTTTAAGGTGACAACGTGACAACAACAACCCTGTACCCTCTTCCCAGCCGCACCACTTCCACCTGTGGGCCACAAACACCCTCCTGGCCTTTCCTCCTGTGCAGAAATCCAGCTGTATTCCCCAAGTTCAGCACCTCGGCCCCTTACCTTGTTGTTCAGTTGTGTTGCTCCCTGCAGGGAGGCCCCAGTGTAACGAGAGCAAAATTCAAAGAGGCCTGGAAACACTGGGCTGAAAAAGAAACCACATTCAAACACAGAACACCTCACCCCTCTCCACTTTTCCAGAGCAAAGCCAGGAATAAAAGTGTCCAGGGGTATTACCTGAGCAAGACCAAAACTTAATTCTCTGTGAAAGAGTTAATTTGGGAGCAGGATCACTCAGACCCTGCAGGTGACTGAACTGGCTACAAACACAATGGGAAACTCAGGGAATTTGATAAGGAGTCTCAAAGCTTCCAAGCCACTCCTGAAAAGTCTCCCCTGCTCCCAAGGTGTGCCAGTCTGTCCTGCAGCCCTGCTGGGATGTGCCCAGAGCTGGGACATGGTAAGAGATGCTGCCTCAGGAGAGGGGAGGCTGTTATGGTCCTGTACCAGCTCCCACCTGGCTGTGTCTGGGACATCATGGAATCACAGACTGGTTGGGCTTGGAAAGATCATCACTCCACACTCTGCCATGGGCAGGGACACCTTCCACTATCCCACACTACTCCAACCTGGCCTTGGACACTTCCAGGGATGGAGCTGCTGGAAATTCTCTGGGCACCCTGTGCCAGGGCCTCCCCACCCTCACAGGGAGGAATCTCTCCCCAGTATCCCATCTAACCCTGTCCTAGTGGGAAGCCATTCCCTCTTGTCCTGTCACTATATGTCTTTTTCCAAAATCCCTCTCCAGCTCTATTGGAGCCCCTTTAGGCCCTGGAAGCCAAACAACAACCACTCAAAATCTAAATCTAAAATAGAAACTGCAACATCTAGGGAAAGGAATCAAGACAATTCCACAATCTGACACACACGGGAGGGGACACTCACACTCCTCATTCTGGTTAAAACCAAGCAAGAACTGGGCCATTCCAAAGGAGCTCTCAGGACATGGGAAGGAGCCCAGAGCACTCACCAGTCATCCCCCACGTTGAAGGCATTGAGGCTCTTGGTGAAGCCCTGCATGTTGTTGGGACTGACTCTCTGCAGGAAGTCGATGTAATCCTCGGAGTGGAAGCGGCACATGTCGTGCTGGGACGCCTGGTATGGCTTGAAAACCTTCCAGAGAGGAACACAACACTTATCTCCCATCCAAACTCGTGTTTGCTTGGGAAATCTCAAGCTCATTGCTAAGTGACCTGCACGAGGTACATTAAAATATTCCAATATTGACATTTGTGTTGGTTTAAATTCACTGTGCTGTGAAATCTCCTGCCCTGCCCTGGAAATCCATCTCCAGCCATTGCCATAAACTCTCCAATGCCTTTTCCCACAGCACTCCTTGGGAAGGAGCAACATAAACCAGTAAAATCCAAACTACAGCTTCTCCTTCCCTGGGGGATTATT
This sequence comes from Calyptomena viridis, assembly GCA_013390005.1. Classification (NCBI taxonomy): domain Eukaryota; kingdom Metazoa; phylum Chordata; class Aves; order Passeriformes; family Eurylaimidae; genus Calyptomena; species Calyptomena viridis. The sequence continues at coordinate 149,730 of WEIV01025135.1, read as the reverse complement.
CCCTCCTCAGTCACCAGCTTTCCACAATTTTAAGACCTTGATCCAGGGGAGGTTTTAGTCCCTCTCCCAGATTTGCTGCCAGGTTCCAAGTTATTTGGGGAAAGCTCCCAAACAGATGGAAGAGTTGTGCAAGTTCTGTTTCCTTTGGAAAGGAAAATGGTGAGAAATGGCCAGGGAGCTGGCAGGACTCAGATTCAGGATCTTGTGACAACACAGACTTGCCAGTTTGGCACTCAGGGCACAGACCTCAATATGGGGGAGGTTAAAAATTAACCCCATGTACCTGGGAGAGGAAATTCAATCAATAAGAGATCGTTTTTTGTGTCTCCTAATTGCTCGTATTCAAAGCAACCACTTTACAGGAAAAATGGAACATGAACTTAACAGTGAGATGCACAAGGTGATCTCCAAAGGGAAATGTATCAGGAAAACTGCACCAATGTTCCTGCTTCCTGGGCTAAGCAGGAAACCTGTTCACTTTCAGAGCCACAATACACCCAAACAAGCCCATGTCCTCCTCTCCTGGGGTTTCCCACAGGGATGTGTGGAGTGTGGGGTTCCCATTCCCTAGGAAGGCTCTGCACAGGCACCTCTCAGGAATATTGATGGTTCATTAAATCAGACAAGACCAAAGGTGATGCTGAAGAGACACCACAGAGAAGAAACAGCTCTCAATGGATACCCTGAGAGCTAAAAATGGGAATGTGGGATTCAAACAGAAAGGGAGGGAAAAGACACACTGAAATCTCTACACTCTGCTGGCAGGAGAAACCTGCTCCTTCCACCCTTCACGTGGTCCCAGCAATCCCACCCACCTTCCTAAGCTGGGAAAGGTGTGAAGAGACAAACCCAGCCTGACAGGATCACAACCTTCCCTTTGGAGGAGGCAGAGAGGGCAGCAAATGATGCACCCATGGCACAAAAGGAAATTTTACAATCCAGCTGACCACAATTCCTGCTTTTATTTGCCCCTCACTTTGCTCAGGATGAAGTTGCCTCAGATTTTGAGCTTCACTTTGGCACCTGGTGGAGAACATAAACCCTGCAATACCCTGTGCACTTCATCCTGCCCAGGCAGTGGAGATGACACTGTACACATGGAGCCATGGAATCACAGGATGGATTGGGTTGGAATAGTTAAGGGTCATCTCATTCCACCCCCTGCCATGGGCAGGGACACCTTCCACCATCCCAGGTGGCTCCAACGTGGCCTTGGACACTTCCAGGGATGGGGCAGCCACAGCTTCTCTGGGCAACCCAGGGCCTCCCTGTGTTCACAGCCAAGAATTTCTTCCCAATATCCCATCTATCCCTGCCCTCTGGCAGTGGGAAGCCATTCCTCCTTGTCCTGTCCCTCCATCCCTTGTCCCAAGTCCCTCTCCAACTCTCCTGGAGCCCCTTTAGGCTCTGGAAGTGGCTCCAAGGTCTCCCTAGATCCTTCTCTTCTCCAACCTGAACAATCCCAATCCCAGAGGTCACTGATCCCTCCTTTCACGTGCTGTAGGCAGAGAAATGCCACACGTGGTGCCAGGGCACTGTCCCAGCCCCAGGCATGACACTGCCACACGGGTGTGACCAGGGCACTGACAACCAATGACGGGACCTGGATGGTCCAGGGGGACTCAGGACAATGGGAATGTCTGAGCCTGGTCCTGCTGGGGCATCAGTGGGGCTGGAGGGGTGGCAAGGACACAACAAAACTGTGAAAAGCCACTGACACGGGTCAGGTGTCGACACGGAGCCCAGGACTGCAGGGAGCAGAGCAGGGCGGGGCCGGCACCTTTCACACGGGCTGGAGCGTCAAACCCCCGCCGTGGCGACCCCCCGCCCCCAATCCCCTCTATCCCAAGCATGGCTTACGATCATCTTCTTGTAGAGCCCGTAGTGCAGCACCAGGCTGTGGGTGAGCGCCAGGCGATGCGGCTTCATGGGATGCCCCGCGCCTGGAACGGAACCGCGCGGGGATTAACGGGGCTGTGGGAACAACGGCCGCACCCGCTGCGCCGGGACGGGACCCGCCGGCCACCCCGCGCCTCCACAGGTCGGGCCGGGGGCGAGCAGGGCCGGGGAGAGGGGGAATGGGGAGAGCGGGGANCGCTCCTGCTCACGTCATCACTCCGCGACACCCGCCTCGGGCCAGGGGCGGGGCTAAGGGGCAGGGGGCGGGGCTAAGGACGGGGGCGTGGCCACCTCCCCTCCGCTCCCGGGATCCCCCAAATCCCTGGGGGCTCATCCCGGTTCCCGCCGCGGCCTCCCCGTTGCTCCCAGCACTCCCAGCTGCCCCCCCGGCACCCACACCTGCCTCCCAAACAGCGCAGCTGCCCGCAGCTGTCTCCAGCTACCCCGCAGTGTCACCTCGCTGCCTCTGCCCACCCCACACTGCACCCAGTCACTCCCAGTTGCCTGCTGGGCTGTCTCCCATAACCCTGTGCCTTCTCTCCAGTCGTCCTCAGCTGCTCCCACCCCGCTTTTGCTGCCTGTCACCTCCCCCCAGGCTGCCCGAGCTGCCCCCAGTTACTCCCAGCTGCCTCTAGTCCCTCCCAGTTGCTCCCAGTTGCCCACTGGATTCTCTTGTAGGTCCCCAGTCACCCCCACCTGCTCACAAGTTCACCCCAATCGTCTCCCAGTCACTCCCAGCCTCCCCCAGTCATGCCCAGTTGCCACAACCCACCTATTGTGGGCACAGGGGACGAGGCACTGGGGTTCCCATGGGACACCTGTGCCTTGCTGGGACTCATCCTATTGTGGGAATCTCCAATCCCTGAGGGATGGGGACCTGCCACCACCCGCTGTCACCCAGCCAACAGCCCTCCCAGTCCTACCCTGGCAGATGCAGGTGCTCCTGACCTCTGAAAGAGCCTGCCAGGGTTGGCAGGGAGCAGGGGGGACAGGGAGGCACTGCCAGGCAGGCAGGGGACAAAAGTCAGGTGGAAAATTGCCGGGTGTGAAGAGGCAGCTGTGGGGAATTAGGGAAACCTGAACCCTCACTGGATCCAGGGGGCGACTGGGAACAAGAAGGTGCCAGCTGAGAATGGCTGTTCCCTGTGGGCTGGAAAAAAGGAAGGATAAACGGAGCAGCCCAAAGGCTTGGAAAACAAATTAGTTGAAATTGGTGCTTGGTCCAGCAAGAGGGGCTTCCCACGTGTGTGGGGTGGGGCAGCAGGGTGACGGTGAGATGACATGGAATTTTGGGTGCTGTACTGGCTGCAGACGAGAGAAGATGCCAAGGTGTGATTAAATCATGGGATTATTAAATGATGCTTCTGGCTGGCTCTGCCACCTCCTGCAGCAGCACTGCTCCCTCCGGGTGTGTTTCCATTTAGGATGCCAACTCCCAAGCATGGAACAAGGATCATAGGATAGCTTGGTTGGAAGGGACCTTAAAGCTCATTTTGTTCCCCTGCCACCTTCAGAGGAGACCCAGGACCCTCTGGCTGTGACCCCGCTTGGGGACACTCAGAGCAGCCGCCTGGCAGGGTGGGCACCAAGCCCAGCACCCACCACTGGAAATAAATGTAAAGGATTTAAACGTAAAGGATCTAAACGTGCTGAACAACACGGGTGTACCGGGAACTCACGGAACACGCTGACGTCTCCGTGTGACGATTGGATTGTCCTGTCCCTGCTCCTCAAGCTGCTGTCACCAGATAACACCCGTCTGGGGACACGGAGCCGCCCTGGTGGCACGTCCCAACACAGGGTGAGGATGGGAGAAACACATCTCTGCTTCCAGCTGGGATCACTTTGCTGGCTGACCTCCCTTCTGGAAGCTGGTGGCTGCTCCGGGCGTCTTCGCAGGTCTTGAAGTAGAGCAAGGAAAGCATCGGAGCGGGATATTTTTAGATGCTCTTTGTGCTCAGAGAGCAAAAACACACTGTGGTTTAACGGCCGTTGGCTGCTGGGCATGTTTGGAAAGCTGAAATAAGGGCTCAGGATTCAGGGAGATGTTTGACATGATGGGATGGAGCATTTCTGCAGACACAACAGCGATTTTTGGGCTGAGCATCGCTGTGAAGATCCCAGGAGGAGTGTGCCCGTGGGATTCCCACATCCAGGCAGTCCGGCCTGTTTAGCTGCCACGTGGACAATCAGCAGGGCTGGGGTGGCCCATTCCCTGAGTGGGTTGTTTGTGGGATGACGTTTGCTCCGATGGCTCCAGAGGAGAAACGGGAAGAGAGAGGACAAGAGGTAACGTGGCACCACACTGGGATCAGAGCCAGCCAAGGGATACGGCAGTGGGGGACGGTGCTGTCCCTCCACCCCCTCCTCGGTCGCTCTGTCCCCTCCCTCCCCAGCCACCTTTTGATGTGGAAGCTTAAAATTTAAGGGCTTCCAGCAATGCCTTGAAAGAGATTGAAGCCTCTGAGGATTTCCAGGATTCAGGCCCACACCCACAGGGAGGCCCTGAGTGGGTGACCCGGGAAGGAAGGGCAGGGAGTGGTGGTGCTGGGTGCAGTGGGCAGGCAGGAAGCAGGCAGCTGCCTATCCCGGAGATCTGGATGGATTGCTTGTGCTGCCTGGGGTCACACAGGATGGGGACAGGAGCTGGGCTGGGGTCAGGAGAGGACAGAGGATGCAGAGCTCAGACTCTGGACATGGCCCACAGCCACATCCACACCGGAAGGGATTGGTGTGGGGCTTTGCTCCAGGGGGTACTGTCCCCACTGGCCAGGATGGACACTGCCAAATTGTTTGGAAGGGTGAGCTCGGCTGTGTGGATTTGTGCCACGCTGGCTGCTCTCAGGGCAGAGAGGAGCCAGGGTGTCCTTTTTGGGTCACCCTGCATGGGACAAGGCTCATGGTCTGACCATTAAAGTGCAAACAGGGTCCTGCAGTGGGATGAGGGCTGGGAAGCTCAAAGGGATGCTGAGGCTGACGTGGTGGAAGCAGGATGGAGACTGGGAACATGCAATCCCTGGTGGGAGATTTAGGAAGAGAAACACTGGGATAACCCAACTGCAGAGCCACGAGAGAGCAGCTGGATGGTAGCAGAGCCCCTTCCTCATCCAGTTTTACCCCACAGACACCAGGATTTGTCCCCAGGCAGGCTGCTGTGCCATCCTGTGCCCCCAGGGTTGTGGGAATGCTTTGACACCAGAGGCTGGGGGAAAATGGGAATCTTCCCTTGAAGTGGATAGTGCTGAGCAGCCCGGGCTCATTTTGCCCAGTATGGCTGGAGTCTGGAAGGTGGGTGGGGTGCTGGGAGGGGGTGGGGGGCTGGAAGGGGGGGGGGGTGAAGCAATGCATCGGGTGGGCGGGAAAGTCCAGCAGGAGAAAGAGGGATTTATTGTGCAGGACAGCGTGCGTGGGCAGAAGGAAAATGGCAATAAGCTCACCACGACTGCATCCCCTCAGGGCTCCGCAGAAACCCAGACCTGCCAGTTCCCCCTCTCCAAAGAAACTACGGCAGGAGTAAACCACCTTTGAGGTTTAATTTTTAAGATCTTCAGCAGCAGAGACATGGGTGATGTGGCAGTGTGTGGGTCCAGCATTCAGAGACCTCTCCTCTTCTCTGGCCCAGCAATCCATGGCAGGAGGAATAAGTCTTGCTGCCTGTGGTGTTTTCCTGCCATAGATGGTCCATGTTAGGCCCTGTCTCCCTGCCAGGACAGCAGACAGATGGGTGGCACCTATGGTGTGGTGACCTCATGAAATCACGGTGATGGAGGACGCCCCTGAGAGGTGACTTGGTCACTTGTGCAGAGGGACAGGGACCCCATCACACAGCTGACAGCCCTGAGGAGTTGTGGGCTGTCACACAGAGTGTGGTGGGATAATAAGGAATGTGTGTGTGGATCGGTGCTCGGTTCAGCAGAGACGTGGTGGGAGGGGTTTCAAGGGTTGCTTGTGCTCCTCAAGGTCTGGGTGGAGAACTGGCAGGTGGGACAAGGACACAGAGGAGCAAAGCCAATGTGCAGTAGTGAAGGAGGCTTGGGTGAAGCCTCCCAGAGTGACAATAATGTGGTGGAGATGAAGGTGGTGGGACCACCATGGCTGGAGATTTCAAATGGCTTAGCCACCCCTTTTTTAGGAAGGAGGGAGAGACAGGGGATTCCCAGGGCTCTTTTTCCACCACCTCTTCAGTACTGTGATCCCAGTGTGGGTGTCTGCACCCCTCTGCCCCCTCCACACCAGTGTGGGATTGGTCCTGGTCTTACTGAGCCCCACTTCCACTCCTCTCCTTCCCATCGCCAGGGCTCAGTGCTCTAAAAATCGCGGAAAGGAGGGTGCCAAGGGAATTCGGGGCTGGCACGCGTGCGGGTGAGGTTTATTCACTCCGGGGCGGGCAGGAGCGTGGCAGCGCTGGCTTCCCTCACTCCTGCTCGTCCTGCTGCAGCCTCCGGCATTTCCTTGAGCTCCTCTCCGCACCTTCTTCCGCCGAAACCGCTTCGGAGAGATTTTTTTTCTGGGATCGGGGCAGGCGGGTGCTCTTGTGGCAGAGAGCGGCAGCCAGAAGCAGCTGGCTCCTTCCCGGGGAAGGCAGGCAGGGAGCCGGGAGTCGGGAGCCGGGGGCCGGAGGATGCTCGCCGCGGTCCCCAGCCGCGGGGATGCGGGGTTGCTAGGAGGCAGGTGAAGGTGAAGGTGAAGAGCAGAGCGCTGCGGAAGACCGCAGGCCCAGGTACCGCCGCAACGGGGCTGGGGGACAGCTAGGGGGGACCCTCTCTGTGACGAGAAGCGGAGCCGGCGAGTGGGAATGCGAGCGCTGAGCACTAAGGAAGGGAGGTGGGAGCGCTCAGGGAAGCCGGGGAGGAGGGAGCCGGCTCTGTTCTGCGGGAGGACGATGNCGGGGGAGCGCCGCAGCCCGGGGCCGGCGGGCCTGCGGGGATGCCGCCGCCACCGCTGCCCTTGGGATGCCTCTTGCCGGGTGCGTGCGGGGCAGCGGTGTCCTTGGGAGACCGCGCCGAGACACCTCCAGCCTGTCCTCTCCCCTCTGGGGCCCCGCTCCACGCTGGACCTTGCGGGGCGAGGGATGAGCCCCAGGCAGCTCATCCCAAAGTGAGAGCTGGCTCTTGCCCCACAGGAGGAGAGGAGGATGGGCACAGGGAGCGTGCTGGGGGTGAGCACCGGGGCTCTGAGCTGCCTTCTGCCTTCTCCTAGATCCGCATGTCAGACCAGAACCGCACCAACCATGGGGAGTCAGACCCCCACCACAGCCTGTCTATGGTCTTCCTCCTCGTCCTCGTCTTCTTCATCATGGGGCTGGTGGGTTTCCTGATCTGCCATGTCCTGAAGAAGAAGGGTTACCGGTGCCGGACTTTCCGGGATGAGCTTGACCCAGATAACAAAGATGTGCTGTCAGAGCTCCAGGACAGTGAGTGCTGGGGTGATGGGGTCTCAGTGGGGGCTCGGGCTCTGTCTTTCATCCAGCATGGACTGGTGCTCCTTAGACACACTTCTGGGATGTGGGATGGGGCTGGGAAGGTTACTTGTCACGTGAGGCTGGATTGGGAAAAAGGGATAGAGCAGAGGGACCTGCGTGGTGTTCCTCAGGGATCGTGAGTGTGTGGCCCAGGGATCCCTCTGATCTGCTGGATTCACAAGCTGGTGAAGGCTGGTGGTGACAGGGAGGTGGGAACCAGTGTCTGGGTCTTCCCAAAGGAGCATTATCATCAAAAGGTAATTCTGATGAACCTGCTGAATTCCCAGTGCCTGAATTACGATCCACATCCCCAGGCCAGGGCACAAGGTGTCCCCTCTGCCCCTTTGGCATTAGGATGTCTGGCACAGGGCCAGCATGGTCTGTCTTCTTCTAGTCCCTCCTGTGTTCATGTAGACCAGAGGAACAGGGGTATTTTCTTGATCCCCAAGCTAGAAGGGTACTTTTAGGGATTTTTTCCCATCACTTCAGGCCACTGTAAGTCACTCTTGGGTGGTTGGATTGGGAAGTCACTGCAACATTGAGCGTGGGTGCAAAGTAGAGCCTGGCCCAAGCAAGCTCTCTCATTTGGTGGTTTCATGAGTCTCTGCTGAAATAGGGAAGACACATTTCTTCAACTGTTTCCTTAGCTGGAAACAGCCACATGGTGCTACATAACTCCTCCAGCTTCCATGTGCCATCGGCAGTGCTTGGGAGGATCAGAACCTCCTGCTGCTGTTTCTCATGCACAGGATGGAAACGTGGCTCCTCCAGCTCACCCACAGATGCAGCAAGAACTTCCAGGTGTCCATGGATATGCTCCTCTGGCTTTAATGACTTGTCTGTACATGGCATGAAGACAGTGTCTGAAACTTCCAGGATTGGCTTTGCCTGCTGGAGATACCATAGCCCAGGGAAACATCTCCATGGGCTTCCAGGTCCATGGTGGCAGCCCTTGACCATGCTCTTTGAGGCAGCTGCCTGCCAGAACACAGCTCCAAGCTGCTTAAAGTAACATCTGACACTGCTGACTGGGCTGGAGATCCATCCATTCATCCATCCATTCATCCATCCATCCATCCATCCATCCATCCATCCATCCATTCAGGCCTCCTGCCTCCAACACTGTTGGAAAGCAGGTTGTAATGAATGTTGGGGATGAATTCCACAAGCAGAGCAAGCACTAGCCAAGTTTCCCCCTTTTTAAGCTTCTCACAGTGTGCAGCTCTGGGGCTTTCTCCATCAGAGATCTTTTTTCTGTGTTTAACAGGCCCCAGTGGGTTTATTTTCTGTGAACGTGTCCTGTTTACCCTTGGAGACTTGAGCACTCTCAGCATCCTGCATCCAGGTCTCCAGGGCTGGACTGTCCCCACAAGGAGCCTCCTTTTTCAACTTTTTGGACACTGCTCTCCACTCATTTCTCCTGATGCTCCTCAGTTCTGAAGGAGCAGCACAACCCCCCTCTCCCCTCACACACAGCTGCTGGTTCAGCCATTTCTTTTCCAGGGTGAGGGATCTGGTGTTCCCTAGTGGCTTCCCAGGGGGACACAAGGCTTCTCCAACCTCTCTGTCCACATGGCTGCTCCCGGGGAGGGAACTGTGAGCGGAGTGTCCGGATCCCAGCCCTCAGTGCCACGTTGTCTCCTTTCAGGTGAAGAGGAGGAGCTGAACGAGGACACCGTGGAGAAGATCGTGAGATGCATCATACAAAACGAAGGTGAGCACATCCATGGGTTGGCCTGGAGATGTGCTGACCACTTTGGCTGACATTACCATTTTTTGTCTCTCCTCAGCAAATGCAGAGGCGCTCAAGGAGATGCTGGGGGATGAAGGGGACATCCCAGTGCCAGTGAGGTGAGGGAAGCCTATAACAGCTTGTGGCTGCTGCAGGGTGGGGGAGGCACAGCCTTTGGGTTTCATCTTGGTGTGGAGACTGTGGTCAGCCCCTTTCCAGCTGTTACAAAGCATCTTCCCAACAAGAAGTCCTGCTCTCCTGAGGGTTTTGTGGAGTGCTTCACCCCACTGTTGAGGGGAATAGCTCTTCCTCATTCCTATCCTCAGTGGAGGTCCCCTCCAGAATTCCCAGGGCTTGCTGCAGCAGGGCTGCACTGAGGTTGGGATGTATCCTATGGGCAACACGACCTGTCATGTCCTTCTCCTGTTGCAGCATTTGTCCCCACAGCCAGGATGGGGGCCCACCACATCACCACACGGTGCATCTGGGCTCCACACAGGCCCCCTGCATCCACTGCAGCAGAAGGAAGAGGCCCCCACTGCAGAGACAAGGACGGTCCAAGGAGGGCAAAGGCAGGATGCACCCCGGAGAGACCACCGTCTTCTCAGTGGGCAGGTACTTAAATCAGCTTTGCCAGCCATGGCAAAGGAACAAGGATCACAAGGTCTCCTCAGTCCCCTGGTTCCTTTCCCCTTTCCCCCTTGCCTCAGGCCAGGGTCTCTCTTGCTCTCCCCTGTTGAGATGCCCCAGCTCTGCAGCTGGAAGTCCTGAGGATCCAGGTGGTTCTAGCACCTGGAAATGCCTGTGGTATGTGGCAGGCTGTGATGCACCAGTGGCTTCCCTCCTTCTCCAGGAAGGTGACTCAAGCCTGGGTTTTCCTGCTGAGTCAGGTTTGGGCACAGCCCCAGCTCCGTGTCCTTTCAGAGCCTGCTGTCCCAGCTGTGTGCAGGCAGGGCTCTTGCTGCCCAACTGGGGGCTTAGGGACCTCACTGGGAGAGGGGAGGAGGAAACAGCATGTTCCAGGTGCAAGTTACCACCTACTACCATCAGAAGGAAGGAGTGGCTGTGCTGCTTCAGGTTGGTGACTCCAATGGTGTCTGTAATTAGGTGACACGGCAGGAATATAAGAATAGAGGAGTGTTCCTGATACTTCCCACAAATATTTCTCCAGTCCCCACCTGGTCTGACCTCAAGGGACTTCCTGAGATTCTGTGGTCTCTGTGTAGTCGGTCACAGTCTGTAGGTTCATCCAGGTTGCTCCATTCCCCAGCAGAAAGGTTTAGGAAAGTCTTGCAGGGCTCAGCTCCCCACAGCAGTGGTGACTGGGGCAGGGTGACAAGGAACTGCTGGTCCCTGGATGACTATCCTGGTGAAACACAAAGCTCTGTCATGCTCAAATCCTGCAGCAGGACCTCATTTAGGGCCTCAGCCTTGATGAAGCTGCATGTTGTGGTCCAGAGGGACAGTCCTTCCATGGGAATGCTGAGCCAGAGTGGGCATGGAGTCACAGAATGGTTGGGGTTGGAAGGGACCTCACAGCTCATCTTGTTCCACCCTCTGCCATAGGCAGAGACATCTTCCAGTATCCCAAGTTGCTCCAAAGCCCCATCCAACCAACGTGAAGCCATTCTCTCTTGTCCTGTCATGGGGATTTTTCTGCCACCAGAGCCAGGAGCCTCAGCAGGGAAGTGAGCTGGGGCTTTATGGGGAGCTGGAGAAGCAGGGAATCATGCCAGACCTCCCCATGCTGAATTCCAGCTCAGATCACATCTTCTGAAGACTGGCAGCTCCTGGCTCCCTCTGTGTCTGGTGCTGTCAGCTGTCCTTGGTGATGGTGTCCAGTAAGCCAGGGCTCTGCACAGTTCATGGCTAATTCATTCCCTGGCTCATGCCCAGCTCCATCCACTTGTCCTGTCCTTTGTCCATGCTCTTCCCAGTCTCCTCTCACTCACCTCTGAGTGCCAGAAAAGATGGTCTCCTTTCCCTTAAATCTTGGTTTTCCCTCTCTATCCCTGTTAATTTCCCACGTAACACCAGCCTTCTCCACAGGACACTCATCCCATTTTGCCAAGGCTGTATTTTAAATCCTGAATCTCCTTGGTACAAGGTCCAACTGCTAAGGGACCTCATGTGCCCATGAGGTACAAAACCACCTCCAAATTCTGCTTCTTGTTTCCAAGCTGGCCTTGTCTCTTCCCAATCTTGGATGACTTTCCTGGGACTGCCCTTGCTGTGAATTATTTATCACAAATATCTTGATTGCATGAAGTACTTTGACTCAAGTCTGACTCTACATAAAAAAAATTCTTTAACCCACGATTTGGGGTAAAGACCCACACTCAAGTCTTGTTCTCTTTTGTTTTTGGTATTGTTTTTGTCTTGGACACAGTGGCTGAGGGTCCAGCCCCTCCTACCAGGACTGAGTCCTGGTCCTGAGAGGCACAGGCTCCAGGAAGCTGGAGGAGTGGAAATGATGAGAACTGTGGAGATACACCAAGGTCATCTGGAGCTGGACTATATGGCATGTGAGGAGGCTTTTTTAGCCAAAAAATTATAAAGGGAGAGTCTAATTGTTCTCTTACATACCCAAAGTGTGGGTAGAATTTAAATGGAGATGGAGGAAGAATCTTCTCAGAGGTGCACTGGGAAGGGCAAGAGGCAAAGGCCATTAGATGCAATGAGAGAAATTCAGAAAACACATAAAGAAAAATTATTTCACCATGAAGGCCAGCTCTGGGACAGGGCCCTAAGGAGTGGAGGGATCTTCATGTTGGAGATTTCCAAAACCTGACTGGACCTGCTTGTCCACCAAAGCATCTGTGTCTGACCCTCTGTCCTCAGCCCCAGCAGCCCCAGGCTGTCATGTCCTACTGAATCAAAAGCCTCAGTGATGCTGATGGGGCAGCCAGCCACTGCCCTCTGCCTTTCCCTCACGAGCAGAGGTTGGTTGTGTTACCTTGAGTCCTCTCCACTCCTTTCCTGCACTTTGAATCCGTTCCCAGCTCTTCCATGCTGACATTGCTCAATGGCATCATCAAGAAATGATCCTGCCACTTGTGCCTCCTCCCTGTCCCTCTTTAGGACCAGAACATTCTTTGATCTTCCCAAATGGCAGAGCTGGTGTCTTGTCTCCAAATATCTGGACAGATCCGAAAGGTCACATTTGCTGCTGCTTGTCCTGACCTGAGCAGTCCTGTGGGTACCTCGTCCAGAGCTGGAGCATTTCTCTGCTTGACCCTTCCAATCCTCAGCAGCATTTCTGACCATGCTGAGGGGTCAGTGCTGTCCATAGGCTGGTCCTCAGCCCATTGGTGGTCTCCTTCATCTCTGGCATCTCACCAGGCATCTCTTCTTATCTCTTGGAACTCTCAGCTTCTTCCTTCAGAACGCCTGTGCTGCCATGTGTTTGACTTTTGGTTTTGCTCTTCTTTCAGCCCCAGCAGTGCTTGAACTTTGCTACTGGAGGCATGTTTTGCCCTGGTGCTGACTCACAGCTGAACCTCAGTAGAGCCAGAGCCGTCAGCAGCTTCTCTGTGTGTGATCCAAGCACAGAGAGCGGGTGTGGGTTAGTCATGGGCTGCATGAGGTCTCTGTGGTGGGATCAGTGTGCTTTGGCTGGTGGACACCAGCTCACCAGGGAAGAGATTTCCTGTCTGCTGGCCCAGCACTGGCTGGTGGTGCTTGTGAGGAGGAGTCATGGTGTGAGTCACAACCAGCTCTTTACCCTTCACAGGCTGCTGAAGTCAAGACTGTTCAGCCTGGAGAAGGCTCCAAGGAGACCTTGGAGCCCCTTCCAGTGTGTAAAGGGGCTCCAAGAGACTTGGAGAGCGACTTTGGACAAGGGCCTGGAGGGACAGGACAAGGGGGAATGGCTTCCCACTGCCAGAGAACAGGGTTAGACGGGATATTGGGAACGAATTCTCCCCTGTGAGGGTGGGGAGGCCTTGGCACAGGTTTCCCAGAGAAGCTGTGGCTGCCCCATCCCTGAAAGTGTTCAAGGCCACGTTGGGCAGGACTTGGAGCAACCTGGGATAGTGGAAGGTGTCCTTGCCCATGTCCTTGCCCATGGCAGGGGGTTGGAATGAGATGTCTTTAAGAACCCTTCGAACCCAAACCAGTCTATGAGCCTGTGATCTCTAACTTCTCTCTTCTCCCCATATGCACTATTGCATCACCTCTGATTACAAACACACCCTTTGAGGGTGTCAGACCAACTTCTGCAGCTGTTCTGCCCACCCAGGAGCTCTGAGCTGTTACCTGGTCATGGTGGAACCTTGGTGAACCAGCCAGGTACGATCCATCACTTCAGGAGAAGGTGCAAAATGTAGTCTGGCAGATTTTAGCCAAATAACTCCTCTTGCCTTTGATCCCTGTACCCAAACCACTGCCAAAACCCGTCCCTGCCACCACTTAGGGTGCACTGTTATCCAGGTTGCATCTTGAAGCATTTCCAAGAGCTGCAACCCAACTTGCTGCCTGGAGGACAAGCTGGCAGGTCTGCAGCAGCCAAAATCTGGATTGAACGTTTCATCCTTCTTTTTCTGTTTGTTTTGCTAAAAATTAAGGAAAAAATGGGGTTAAGTCAATGATGCCATTGCTAGAATAGGGGTGGCGTGGTCCTGACTGGGTCTGAAAAGTTGGCAAATCATGGCAAAGAGAAGAGATCCGAGGCTGGAGGTACAGGCAAGCTGGGAATACAGCTGTGAGAGAGGAGGGAAAGGATTTTGATCTATCCTGCCCCCGTTCCAGGTTTCGCGTCACACACATCGGGAAGAAACCCGCTCTCCACGAGCAGCAGGACGGTCCCCTGCCCGCCGGCAGCCGGGAGCTGAGCACGGAGGAGCTGGAGCACAGCAGCGACCGGCTCCAGCGGGAGCGGGCCCGCAATGGGACTGTCCCCACGGGGGGCCTGCAGAACGGAGACATCCAGACGGGTACCCAGAGTGGCAAAGGTGGAGAGCAGAGCGTCTCCACCACCCCAGCCCCGAACACACCAGCCAGCTCCGGCACCCGCGGCAGCCGAGGGGCGGGCACGGAGTCCGGCAGGGCAGGCTCGCTGCAGGATGCTGGCCCTGCTCCCGGGAGCATGAGCCGCCAGAGGAGGCTCCTGAGCCATCCGGCGCTGGGAGGGTCGAGTCCCAGCATCCCGGGAGATCTGGCGCGGGAAGCAGCCAGCATCTGCCTGGAGGAGATCGGACTGGGGTCGGCAGATGAAGTGTCGGATATTCACGGGAGTCTGAGTCTGCACGAACAGGCTGATGAGTCGGGAAGAGAGGACAGCACCAGGAGACAGCCCGAAGTGGAGGATGAGGAGCAGCAGGTATGTTCCTCCTTTTCCTTGTCTCCGTTGATCCCCTGGGATGAAGGGGGATTGCTTTTTCCCACCCATTTTCCAATGTCTGGGCTGTGCAGAGTCACCGTGACAGGTCCCACCCTGTGCTTCCAGGAGAATGGGAGATGTTGCAGACCCAGCGGTCCCTCGGACAAGGGATGTGTTTTCCTTTGGGGTTGAGCTCCTTGGGGACATCCATTGGAATCTTGACTTGGCAGAGCTCCACTGCTGCATGTGATGTCCCCAAAACTGCAACCTCAGCGGGACTCAGTGTCTCCAGGAATGAACAGGCAGGGACAGATGTCTCCAGGGGCCTTTCTTGCCCTGCAGTCTAGGGAATTGTGAAGCCAACTGATCAATTCTAGGCTGTTTTTCCCAGCTCCAGAGGAGCTGTGTTCAGAGAGGAGCTTCCA
>WEIV01025135.1:9449-122571 GCA_013390005.1 Calyptomena viridis | reverse complement strand
GATATGGGGACCCGGGGATATGGGACACAGAGATATGGGGACCCGGAGATATGGGACACAGGGATATGGGGACCCGGGGATATGGAACACAGAGATATGGGGACACGGGGACGTGGGGAGACAGGGATATGGGGACATGGGGATACAGGGATATGGGGACACAGCAGTATGGGGACATGGTGATATGGGGTGACAGGGACATGGGGACAGAGAGACGTGGGAACACGTAGATGGGGAGACAGGGGTATGAAGACACAGGGATATGGGAGGCAGGGACGTGGGGACATGTGGACACAGTGAGGCAGGTGGACAGGGACATGGAGACACAGGGATATGGGAGGCAGGGACATGGGGACGTGGACACAAGGAGGCAGAAGGGCAGAGACATGGGTAACATGGGGACACAGGGTCATGGGGAGATGGGGAACACTGGGGCCCATATCCCAGGGGGTAGGGGGACATGGGAATATGGGGAATGCTGGGACACAGGGCCCTGGGATCACTGGGGACTAAGTCCTTGTGCATGAGGATGCACAAGGTCCTCATGTGTCCTGGGATGTGGTGACACATGGGGTGCTGACGCACTGGTCCTGGAGGGTGGGTACATGTGGGACAGTGAGGCCTCAGCCCCCAGACACAGAGACACAAGGAGTCTCACATCACACGGAGGACATAGAGCCCCTGGCTTGGCAGGACCCTGCTATGGGGACACGGGCATGGTGTTGAGCAGTGGCATTTGGTGTGGGGCCCCTGAAACCATGAGGGGACCCCAGCCAGCCCTTGCCTTTTCTGTCCTTCTGTCCCTTTGTTCCTCTGTCCCCCTCCTTTCCCTCTCCCATCCCCTTCAGCTCTCACTTCTCTGTCCTGATTTTTCTCTGTCTGGTTTCTGCAGAGCTTGTGGCTCTCACCCCTGTGTCATTTGTCTCTTTCTTGCTCTTTCTGTGATATTTTTGTGGTTGGCTGCATGTCCTGGTTCCCCTGGTGCATGACGATGTGCAAAGCTGGGCTGGGGAAGTGTCACTAGGTCTGTAATTCCCCTCCTTGTCCCCTCTGCTGCAAGAGGGAGCTGGAAAAATGGACAGGGGCCACCCAGAGCCCACTTTGATGACAGGAAGGGGACAGCAGAATGGGACAATACAGGGTGGCCCCATCAGCTTGATGGTGATGGATCCCTGGCGATCCTTGGTCCTGACAGGGCTGGGCAGGCAGGGTGCCCTGTGTCCCAGGGGTGCTGCAGTGGGGCAGGGAGACATGTCACCAGCTGCCTCCTTCCTGTCCCACATGTAGGGCACAAATAGCTCCATCTTCCTGCTGCGGTTCTCTGCTGTCTCTTTACAGCTGCCTCACACTTGCTGCCTCACATTCTCTGTGTGAGGTTGTGTGCAAGTGGCTGGAAATCCCCCCACGCTCGATTGTGTCCCGTGGATGCTCGGCAGTGGTGACAACCTCACGTTCCTGTCTGGCTGTGCACACCACAGAGACGTGGACAGGATTCTGGTGTGACGTGGTGGAGAAAGAGGAAGAGGGCCAGCGGGGAGGGGGCTGGTGCTGGTCCCGCCACGGTGACACACAGTGGGGCCAGCCCTGCCTGTGGCATTTGTGCTGACCCAGCTGGCACAGCGGCCACTCTGCAGAGATGTCCCGGCCGGTGCCATCACTCGGCTCCACTGCTGCCTGTGTCACCCTCCTGCTTGGCTGTGCCTGGCTCGGCTCTGCCACCCAGCCACCCTCGAGTAAGTGCTTTGGTGGGTCTGGGGTGATGGGGCAGGGC
This sequence comes from Calyptomena viridis, assembly GCA_013390005.1. Classification (NCBI taxonomy): domain Eukaryota; kingdom Metazoa; phylum Chordata; class Aves; order Passeriformes; family Eurylaimidae; genus Calyptomena; species Calyptomena viridis. The sequence goes on along the minus strand of WEIV01025135.1, from coordinate 120,800 downwards.
AGGGGCACCCTGAGACACCCCAATATCATGTCCCATGATACCTGGAGGGGATGTCTGGGTGTGGTGGAGAAAGCTTGGGGTACTGCTCTGCTGCCTTCCCTCGCTGCTGGCATTGAAGATCTCAGAGGAGACATGAAACCCAGGCAGAGTTTTCCTTTTTGGCAGCAAAATTCAGATTACTGCTCCAATAACCTGGATTTTCCATCTCCTGGATGTGCAGAGGTGGCAGAGGTTGTGGAAACCTGTTGGATGTAACCAAAGGCCCCCAGGCTGGGGTTTTCTGGGGATCACTTGGATGGAACTTGTGGAGCCAGGGGTGCTGTGCAGGGGAGCAGAGCCTGGCTGGGTTTTTTGAGTAAGTCAGAAAAGGGATTTGATCTGGAGTTGTTTGTCCTGGTGTCCTGGGNAGGCAGAGTTTTCCTTTTTGGCAGGATTGATCTGAAGTTGTTTGTCCTGGTGTCCTGGCACCTTCCTGTTCTTCACTTTTGTTCTTTGCACACAGAGAAAAGCCCCTGACCACAAGGGGACATGTGCCCAGCCCTGGAGGGGAGCTGAGCTTTGTGGGGCTGGCTGGGAGGATGAGGAGGCAGCTCTGGTGGGAGAACATGTCCCATCCTGGCATGAATACATCCCAACCCAGTGCTGGTGTGGGTTTTCCATTTGCCTTTGTGCCAGGCTCGGTGGGACAAGGGACATGGGCAGAGATGTGTGTCCTTGCAGCTGTGCACGGCACCCAGCCGGGCTGGCACTGCCACAGTGGTGGGTGGCACAAGATGTGGCACAGCTCTGTGTGGCAAGGGCAGCAGGATGTTGGGGGTGTCACCCCTCCTCTGCAGACCTGCCCCTGCCATGGGCTGGGGAGACACCAGCTCCTGTGTTTGCTGGTGGCTCTGCAGGGAGGGGTGACAGCTCCTGTGTGGGAAGGGGCAGTGAGAGGGGGCTCTTGGCAGAGCCTGATGCCTCGTGTCTTCCACAGTGGCTGCCAAAGGACGAGCCTTCATCCGCCTCACGCCCCAAGAGAAAAACCTGTGCCCTGGTGCCTCTGAGGAAGCTTTTCTCAACAGCACCCTCAGCACCCGCCTCCTCCCTGCCCTCTACTCCGTGGTCCTGCTCGTGGGGCTGCCAGCCAACTCTCTGGCCTGCTGGGTCCTGGCCACCAACTTCAGGAGATATTCCAGCACCCTCTTCCTGCTCAACCTGGCTGGTGCTGACCTGCTCTTTGTCCTCCTGCTGCCCTTCAAGATCTCCTACCACCTCTTGGGCAACCATTGGCTCTTTGGGGACTACCTGTGCCGCACCATGGTGGCCTTCTTCTATGGCAACATGTACAGCTCCATCCTCTTCCTCACCTGCATCGGCCTGGAGCGCTACATCTCTGTGGCACACCCATTCCTGTGGAAGGGCTCCAGCTGGACCAGGGGCAAGGTGGGCATCTGTGTGGGCATCTGGCTGGTGGTAGGGCTGGGCATGAGCCCTCTGTTTTTGCACTCCCAGACACAAAATATCTCAAGCCTAAACATCACAACGTGCCACGATGTCCTAGAAAAGGAAGACCACAAATTCTTCAGCTACTATTTCCTCTCCCTGGTGGGGCTGGGCTTTGGTTTGCCCTTTGTGCTTATGACAATCTCCTACAGCTGCATCCTGGCGCGGCTGCTGGCCAAGGGAAGATGCTATGGGCAGGTGGTGCGTGTCCTGGCCCTGGTCCTCCTGGTCTTCATCCTCTGCTTCACCCCCAGCAATGTGCTGCTCTTCATCCACTACATGCTGAAGCCCATGGGGTGCCACAACATCACCTACATCTGGTATGCCCTGGCCTTGGTGCTCAGTGCCTTCAACAACTGCTTTGATCCCTTTATCTACTTCTACATCTCCCAGGATTTTCGGGACTGGGTCCGGGATGCAGGAGGCCGCTGCCTGCAGGGGCTTGAGTCCTCATTGGGGAAGTCCATAGAGAAGACAGCCTTGCCCCTGAGGTCCAGCGAGCAGAGCCAGCCCTAGGCAGGGCCAGGGGGTGCCAGGCTGTGTCCCCCTGCCCTGGGAAGGGGGGATCCTGCAAGGTGATGCCCAACACGAAGGGCTGCACCATCCCAGACTGGTAGCAGACTTGGGCAGAAAAGCCCACCAGGACGTGAGGTTCACTAGGACTTGGCCCCAGTTTTGCAGTTCCTCCAATGCTGCCACATTTCACAGGTACCTGGACCTGGTGCCCAGATCTCCCCACCTACCAGACCCCGGCATCCACCATTGCTCCTCCTGCAGTGACCAAACCCTCCAGAGTACAAATAAACCTTTATTTCTCCCTGCTGGTGGCAGGAACAGGTATAAACCCCCTTGCTGAGCAGGGGCTGTCCTCCATCGCCAGACTATGTGCCGGGCACACACGGCCAGCCCTGCTCCTGTTGCCACCCCCACCCCAAAATATGCCACAGTAGATACAAGAAGGGAAGGGGGCGTGACTCGGGTGTCCCGACCCTGCCCCACGGACCCAGTGCTGGAGAGGGGACCCCCCGTGCTGGCAGGCACCGTGTGCCCCCCTGCCTGACACGGTGCCGTGCTGCCAAAACATGCAGGCACCACGTTTCTGCTTTTATTTTCCCTTTTACTTGCTTCTCTCAGCGCTGGGCTCGATGACAGGTGTGCCACCATGAGCAAGAGCACATGTGGCAGCACCCCCAGCCCTCCCAGGAGGGGGCACCACAGCCCAGCGTCACAGTCCCCACTAGTCCTTGGTTCCCACCAGTCCCTGATCCTAGCCCGGCTCCAGTATAAGGAGGAGAGTGTGGATTCCATGATGTGGGAGTGTGGGGGACCCATCATCGCTGCCACCGGGCACGACTCGACCCCCAGGTCAGTGGCCGCCCCTTGGGCACTGCGGGTCACGCGTCACGTCACCGGCTGGCCCGGCCCCGGTGTTTGGCCATCGCTCTTCCTGAGGATGACGCTGCTGAGCTCCTGGATGAGTTTGTCATTGATGGGCGAGGGAGGCTGCAAGCTCTTCTTCCGGGGCAGCTCCAGGGAGCTCTCTGCACTGGGACTGCTCCCCAGTGTGGCAGACTGCTCCCAGTCCCTGCCCAGCACCAGGGAAGGCTCCATGTTCCTCTCCAGAGAGGCTGTTTTGGTGGCTCTGAGCCCCTGCGTCGGAGCTTTGCTGCTCTCCAGGTTCAAGCCCCTTTCGAGGGACACGGCCTTGGTGACAGAGGGACCTGTCACCCTTTGGGGTGGGCTGGCAGGCAGTGAGGAGCGCAGAGCTGTGGCCGGGGGCTGCTCGGGGAATGGGGCTGGTTTCCTGGATCTGTCCACGGGGGGCACGGCCGACAGCTCTGCCAGCAGCCCCTGCCCCAGATCCAGCGCAGCCAGCTCGGGGAAGTTCCTCACCTCCTCATAGACAGGATCAGCATCCGCCTCCTTTTCCTGCTGCTCCTCCAGGGAGTCCTGGTGAATCTTCATGGGCTGGGGAGGGCAGGGGATCGGAGTGAGGGACACTGTCTGCTCCACTCAGCTGGACCCCTCCATCCCCTCTTTCCTTGCCCTCCCCGCACTTGGGCACTGCCTGGGGACCTTTGCCCTTCACCATGGGGCCGATGCCCACAGGGAGCTCACTTTCCACCAGGTCTCTTGGCTCAGGGAGTGCTGCCCTTTCCTCCCTGTCACTGATGGAGGGGGAGCATTTTGGTCCTTGTCAAGGCACAGTCCATGCCACCAGCCCAGCATCCCTTGGCAGGGGTGGTCTGGGGTGGGGAGGGCAGAAAGATGCCCATGCAGAGCACAAAGCCAGATGAGATGAAGCCCAGCCAGGTGACCTTTGTGGAAATAACCGGATGATGAGGAGGACCCAAGCCTATTTCCTCACATTTCTTACACTGATCCCCTCTGGGCAATGCGCCCCCAATGGGAGAGGCTCTGGGAACTGGGCTGGACTGTTGTGGTCTTGCTTCCCCACACTGGGACCATGCAGAGACCCCCATGCAGAGCAACGGGCACCTCCTCCTGTGCCACACAGCATGGGCAGGACAGCCTGGGCATGTCTCCAAGGGCAGGTGGGATGCTGCAGGTGGGCCCTGGATGCTGTAGCCAGGAGGAACAGTGCAAAGCCAGCCACAGACATGCTCCACATGTGCAGGTACTTACAAAAAACATGGACAAAGTCCTTCGCGTGTGCAGGCGGCGCTGGAAACAGAGGAGATGGGCAGAGATAAGCACAGAGAGCACAGAGCAGGGCCATGGGTGCCTCGGCAGGCACAGGAGGGGCACGGAGCTGCCACGAACACGAGCACAGCACACAGCACACAGCACACACCTCACTGAGCACAGGGACACACACCCACAGCACCCATCAGTGCCAGGCAGCACACAGCCCTGGGGTGGGCACACGGTCTTGGGATGGGTGCAAGGACCTGGGCATGTGCAGGAGCACCCGTGGGCAGGGGGAGCTGCAGGGGCTTTACCAGGGTCTGGTTGGCAGAGAGCATGGTGGCATCAGTGCTGTCCCCATGCAGGGGCACCAGTGGCATCGTGCCAAACTTCTGCTTGGCGAGGTCGGAGGAGGAGCGTCGGCGCATGATCACGGGGTGCCGGTCATCGTGCTGTGCACAGGGACAGGGTGAGGATGGGGGTCATGCCAGGCTGCCCTGCCAGCCCCCTCCCAGTCCCTCCCATGCATGACTGGTCTGCACCCACCTGAGCCTTGAGGATGCTGGTGGTCCAGTCCCACAGCTCAGCCTGCCCTGAGCACACCAGGTATCTGCAGAAGAAATAGCAGACAAGCTGCCAGGGAGCAGGGCCAGTGGGACCCATGCCCTCTTGTCACCTTGTCTGTGAGCCTGGGGTTATGAGGCACAGCTACACCTCATGGAGGTGCACCTCTGAAACCCTCTGCATGCCAAAATTGCTGCTTCAGGGCAAGGTGAGAGCTCACTGGGCACCCAGCAGCTCCCAGGGGGGCTGGTGGGGAAGGGGAGGTGGGGAGGGTGTATGGTAGGGATGAGGAGCCCTGGAGCCTGGCTCCCACCTTGTGTCAGGAAGCATGTGGCCCCACCACTCTGCCTCTCGAGTGCCCCAGCTCTGCCAGACCCCAGGGCCCTTTAGCACTGCCCCTGGCTGTCCCACTCCCACTAAAACTGGGGACAGATCTCAACATCCCCCACCCCCAGGATGGCAGGGGTAGATACTCACAGCTGCTGCTTGTCCAGGGTCAGTGTGAAACCCCACCTGGGAAAGGAAGAGACAGGCTATGGGGCAGCACTGCCAAGCTCAGACACAGCCTGAGGTCCATGGGCAACGGGACAGGAGGCTGAGCTCGCCTCATGGGCTCAGGCTTGTCGTAGCTTTTGGTCCAGGTGGAGCCTGGTGTGCTCCCAGCATTTGGGTTCATGTGCTGGGCACAGAGATTGAGGTATTCATGCCCCACTACCACGGCCAGGGAAGGTCCCACTTACTGTGCTGGTGGCTTCAGCTTCTTCTTAATGCCCATGTAAACCTTGGCTGCATCCAGGGGCCATTCACGCTCCGGCTTGGCACTCTGGGAAGGGAGATCCAGTGGGTCAGCCCAGCCTCCCTGCCAGGAGGACAGCCACCACCATGCCACTGCTGTTCCCAGGCTCCCCCTTCCCAGCTCTCCTCCCACCCTCGGGCTGCAGGTCCATCCCACAGCATCCCCTGGGTACCCTCTTCTCCTTGAGCAGCAGCAGCCTCCGGTCCCGGATGACAAAGTAGCGCTCCTGAAACTTGTTCCCCAGCAGTTTGGGGGGCTCCTCACGGCATTTCAGCAGCCCACACTTGGGGCTCTCACGCTTGACACCTGCCCAGTGAGGGAAGATGGGGTTCAAGGGGACTGGGAAGGTGGGAGAGGGGCTGCAGGGGCACTGTGTGCCTCAGAGATGTGCCCCTGACGGCTGCAGGGCGATGACCAGAGCAAGGGGGAGCTCAGGCAGAGCTATCTCCCTCTGGGGACACCTCGAGGGGCTGGGATCCTTCAGGATTGCCTTACCTGTGAAGAGACAGCTGCCCTCACCGATGGGGACCTTCCTCACCAGCAGGTATGCGGTGCTGGGCTCTGGGAGCTTGCACCACTGCAAAGCTTGTTCCAGCACCTTCTCCTTGGGGTGCAGGGGCCGCTCTGGGGACACAGGGACACTCTTACTGTTGTGTCCCCTTCTCATTTCCTCTGTCCCAGCAGAAAGCTGCCCCCCTGTACCTCACACCTCCTCCTCACCATCCCAGCCATGCCGGGGGCATCCCCTTGTGCCAGCCCACCATGCTCACCCAGCTCCCCATTCTCCAGGGCCTCGAAGGTCAGCCAGATGTCCAGGCTGGCCGCCACATTGCGCATCTCCAGCACCTGGTTGGTGAGTTCCTCTGCTGTCATCGTGGGGGACACCTGGGGCCGGACACACGGGGAGCTGTGGTGGGTGGTGGCAGGATGGGTCCCATGGGCCTGTGTCCCTCCTCACTTCCCCTGGCACGGCCCTCCTTTGGGACTCACCTTCAGGGTGACACAGCAGTCAGGCAGCTTCTGCTCCAGGTAAACCTCGATGATGAGGTCCCCTGCCTGTGAGAGCTGGGGAAGAGTGGGTGGCATTGGTGCCATGCTGGAGTGGGTGCTGAGCACACCCCATCTTCCCAGGGACTGGTGCCCCAGGGAGCTGCAGGTGCTTCTACCCTGGGCAGGAGCCTCAGTGTGATGGGCAAAGGGGAGATAAGTTGGGGAAGGTCTGGCATGGGACAGTGGGGATCCAGGGTGGGCCCCATCCTCCAGTCAGTCCTTCCAGCCCAGGGGTCCCTTATGTGGTGGGGGCCAGCAAGCACATCCCTAGTACCTGGGTATCCTTCCAGGTGGTGATCAGGCTGTTCTCCAGATCCATCTGGGATACCTGGTCCTCATCAATCTGCCAGAGGAAGGATGCACAGGGTCATTGTGGAGCGGGATACAATGGACATAGGGCCAGGATGGAGTGATACAGCAGGAGGCAGAGGAGGGCAGGATGGGGGCATACAGGGGGAAATGGAGGGAGCTGCAGGCCCCTTCTTACATTGAAGATGCTGACATAGTTGTCAATGAGGTCTTCCATAACCTTGACCTCATGCTCCCCTTTGCCATCGGTCTGGAAAAGGCTGGGTGCGAAGAGCAGCGACAGGTTCTTGGTGCTCATCTGGTTGAGGTCTGCACATTTCTGCACCCTGGGACAAGAAGCACAGAGGTGAGGAGCTGGTCCTGCTCTGGATGGAGTTTAAGCCCCAGCCACCCTCCTCTGCCCCATACAATGTCTCCTGAAAAACAGCCTGAATCTCCCCAGCCCCCCAGCAATAGGAACTTCAAGCCAGGCAGTTCCTGTTTTGAGAACTTCCCGCTGCCACCAGACCAGACAACAGCCCCACCTCAGACTGTGAGTCAGGGATGGGATTTTAGTGTTTTCCCTCTTGTTTGGGCAGTGGGTGCAGTTAACATCCTTCAGATAGAAGGGTGTATCCTTTAGCCCCAAACATCCTGTCATTCCCCCTCACTGCAGGATGACTTTGGGAACTCTGTCCCAGAGCAGCATGTTGCAGCACCATCCAGGGGGCTGGTGTGGCAGGGCACATTCATGGGGCTCCTCCTGGCTCTCAGGGTTGGAAGTCAGCATTCCCTGGGAAGCAGGGAGATCCCGAAATGCTGACTGGTCTTGGGGACCCTGACTGGACGAGGGGACCCTGCGGGGAGGTGGCCCACTGACCGGTAGAGGTGCCCGATGAGTGCAGCCAGTGTCTTGTGGTTGAGGCGAGGCAGGCGATGGATGAGCTCCTTGTACCGCTCCAGGCGCTGGGGCTTCGAGGAGATTTCTGGAGGGAGGAAAACAAGTCATGGATCATTGTTGCGACAGAACCAGAGATGATACAGAGATGCCCAGGGTTAGCACCAGGATCCTGCCCCAAGGGACACTGGCCCCAGGGGAGTGTTCCACATCCCGGTGTGGGAGCAGGGTCGGTGAAGGAGGTACCTGCAGCCTCCTTCCACTGTGCGTGCAGCTCCAGGGTGAAGATGGGATCTTCCAGCTCACGGAAGAACCTCTTCAGCACGTCAGTGACATCCTCGATGAAGTTGTCATTGATGCGCAGCTTGACATTGCGGGCGTCCCGCCGAAACTCCTCCATCAGTACCTTGATCCGGGACTTGGCTCCATTCTTGCGGTAAATCCCCTCATGCCGCAGCCCTGGGACAGGGACATGGGGTCACAGGGGCTCAGTCCTGCTCAGAGAATCCCTAATGGGGCTGGTGGCTCCAGAGTGATGCCTCCTGCCTGGACCCCCTGGCCACCCCGGTGTGTTGGGGTGTTGGGCCGTGCCGGGCTCACCGTACTGGGTGATGAAGGCAATGCAGCTGTCCACGATGATGGGGATGTCCCCCCGGCTCAGCTGCTGGTCCCGCAGGGCGTTACCCCGGCCCCCTGCCGAGGCCTGGATGTCCAGGTACCACGCTGCCGAGTCTGCCCGCGACAAGCCCTGCAGGTAAAATGTCCTGAGAACAACAAGGCAAAAAAGAGGGAATGAAGGTTGTTGGAGGGGCAGGTTATCCCCTCCTGCCTGGGACAGGGAGCAAGGCACAGCCAGGCTGAGCCCAACTAAACTGTGATGACCTCTGCAATCCCCTTGGCCACAGCCTTGCTGTTCCAGTAGCGTCCCCACCATGGATTTGGGATCAGGACCGATCCATGTGAGTGGTTTTGCACCCCGCAGCTTGCTGAGGCTACTTGGCTCATTCCCCATCATTCCCACAGCCAGGACTCACCTCCCCATCTCCACCAGGATCAGCATCTCCTTCTTGTCCGGAGTCTCTGTGGGGGGAACCAGACCTGCATTGGGGTGAGAATTGGAGGTGTCAGAGCCACACATGGCCACCCACCACACGGTGCCTGTCAGCACTCACTGAGCTCCTGCAGCCGCCGGAGGTTGATGCTGTCCTCAGCCCCGTCCTCCTCAGCAGGGCAGATGAAGAGATGGGCTTTCTGGAGGATGAAGAAGGCCTGCTGCCACCTCTCGGGGTTGAGCATGCACTTGTAGCGCAGCTGGCCCACACGCTGGAACTCGTAGCCCAGCAGGCAGTGACAGCTCACAGGTGTGAACCACTGTGGGATGGAGCAAGATATGAGCTGGGTGAGGACAGGGCTCAGCCCCTGAGTGCTGACCCTCAAGAGGGTGGGGGCAGGTTACCAGGGAGAATGGGAGCCTATGGAAAGGGAGGAGGGTGCTTCCCACAGCAGACCAAGAGCATGTGAGGAATCACAGCAGAGGACACACGCTGGGGACACACCAGGGTGCCAGGACTGGCTCACCTTGCCGATGGCACTGGCCCAGGCCTGCAGCGTTTCAGGCCCATCACTTCCCAGCTGCTGCACTTTTTCCCCAGTGAGGAAGAGCTCGAGGGTGAAGCGAAACCTGCAGAGGGTGAACCAGCCCATCAGGGCAGCCCCAGAGCCAGAGCAGACCACTGCACTAAGCAGGGAGCAAAGCCCAGCCCTGCCCTCTGTGTGCCCCCTGGCATGCAGTGGGGGCACAGCTGGGGGTACCTTTCCGTGGGGCTGGGGCTGGTGAGTGCCTGGGCTCTGCTCACACCCAGAGAGAGGAGGTCCCCGCTCTCAATGTGGCCCAGGGGCTCAGTGCATTTCTCTGTCTCGAAGAAGAGCAGGGCTCTCTCCAGGGTACACCATGTGCGCTGGAAGTCTGCAGGAATGGGAGGGTAAGTGGCACTGGGGTGGGCATCCCCCTGGCTGGCATCCCATGTTCCTCACACTCACCCTCTTTGCTCTTCTTGGCACCTGGGAGCTTTGTGGGGGCCGTGGCCCGGTACAGGTACCCACTGTGTGTCACTGGCTGGGTGATCTCGTTGTAGACGCCCTCTGGACCCGGTTCCTGTGCACGGGGGCTCCCTGTGGGGCATGGAACTCAGAGTGGGGCAGAAGCAGGCACCCTCCAAATTGTGGGATCCAGAGGGGCAGGGAGACCCCATTGATGCAGATGTGCAGGCATGGGGTTCCCTGGAAAGGGGCTGCAGAGGAAGCACTTCCTTGCCCCATTCTCAAAGAGGGTCCTCAGAGGGTCCCCCAGGGAGCCACAGCCCCTGATGCCCTGGTTGTCACCAGTGGGGACAGGGGCAGTGGCAAGGAGGGAGCCCCCTCACCCCCACCACAGCCAGATAGGGCTCAAGGGTCCTTGTTACCTGAAGGGTTCCTGGGCCTTTTGCTCTCTGATCCCCACCAAAAGTCGGCCCCTGGGGCCACCTCGCTGGCAGCAGGGTCAGATGCCAGACCAGCCTCCGAGGAAGAGAAGAACTGCAGGATGGTCTTGAGCAGGGTTGGTCCTGCCACTGCAGTGCACAGTGCCTGGGGTGAGACAGGTGCCTTTAAGGACTGCACCCTGGGTCATGGAGACCCCAGATCACTCCTAAGGATGTTCAAAGGCAGGCAAACCTGGACACAACCTCCCATATGAGCCTCCAGAATTGCCTGGCACAAGGTGCACACAATCAACCGGGAGCTGTTGGCATCTCAGACCAGGAACTCCAGGATGGTTCCTAGCACCCCAGCACCCTGCCTGCACCCCGAGGTGCCCCTACCTGGAGCACATCCTCCTGAGTGGCGTAGTGGGGATGGGGCAGGCGGTACCGTCCCTCCCGGTACTTGCGGGAGATGAAGTCCCGTCTCTGCTCGGCGCTGCTGTCCGGGTGGATGGCCTCGGTGACAGGGAGGCGAGCGGCCCAGAACCGGTTGGCTCGGTCATTTCCCAGCACGATGAAGAGCTGCAGGAGAATCCCATGGTTATGGCAAGCACCAGGGCCAGTGGGAGGAGCAGGATTCTCAGCCTTCCTGCATCCTGACTGAGATTATTGGGTTGCTGCCCTGCTAGAGGAGCAGCCTGGCCCCTGAGCACACCCTGCCAGTCCCAGCGCCCTGCCCTGAGTGCCTGTACCTGTACAATTTCATTGGACCAGACACTGGTGTCCAGCTTCAGACTTTGCACCTTGGAAATGTTGGAGCCCAGGCTGCGGTGCTGCCCTGTGGGGAGCAGGAATGAGCATCCCTTGATCCTGCCAGGGAACTGGGACCAAATTGTGCCCACACCCCTGCCAGCACCCCGCCTGCCCAGCAAGCCCCATGTGCCCACCAGGGAGATGCCCCACCTGCACACTGCTTGCAGATGACCACACAGAGGTTGATGGATGCCCAGTCAGGACTCTGAGCCCAGCAGTCTGCACAGTGTTTGTTGGCTTTGTTGGACCAGATCTTCTCTGCCACCTCATAGTCGTAGAGCATCTCAGCGATGGCCTCCTGCAGCGCCTCCATCCACTCCCGCTTCTCCCTCTCCGACTCTGCCACGAAGCTGTGAGAACCAGCACAGCCAAAACTCAGGGCACTGCAGCAACCAGCACTCACGTCCAGCTCCTCCCACCTCATCCCACCTGGATGCCAGGGATACCTGAATGTTTTGAAGGGGGTGATGAGCTCGAAGCTGCGGTTCTTGGCTTCGCGGATGGTGGAGCCACGCATCTCAATGAAGAACATGGCGATGCCCATTTTGAAGAACTGCAATTCAGAGTGACACCAGTGTTGGTTCTGCAGTGCCATGGCCATAGTGGACACACCACCCTGGACACGCTCATGATGCTGGAGCTGGAGTCACAGAACTGCCTCTGGCATCCCCAATATCCCATCCCTGCTCTGCCTGGACAAGACCCTCCCATGCCTCCCACGTGGGCTGACATAAAGCTCCCTGCAAATACATTATGCCTGCAAATAAAAGGCAAGTTCTGCTCACAGCCCCTGAAACTTGGCTATCCAGGTCCTTCTGTTTTTGTGATTTGAGCCAGAAGCCCTCATAAAACAAGTAGCAACTTGAGCCAAAACCTCAGAGTTGATGGTGTTTAGTGCATGCCAAGCAACCTAGAAATGAGATGAGTGAAGAAAACCAGAGTGCTAAGAAAATTCAGCAGAAAGGAAGTGGGGACTTGTGTGGGTGTGAAGTGACAGTGTTCTGCTACTTCCTGTGCGGCAAGACCCCCTTGCAGCAGATATATTTGCTGCTGATTCTGTGGTCACCGATCCTTCTGTCCTGTGGTGGATTGGGATGCTTTGGTGTGACTATGACTGAAGTGCCTGGGAGAGATGACAGTAATGTGGTGACAGCAAGGAGATTGGGAAGGGAGTCCACTCCTGGTACCCACTACTGCTGCCCTGTGCAGGATCTCCAGCTTCCTGCTCTGCCATTCCCTTTCTCCCACTCATCCTTTTCCTCTCTGTTCTCTCTTTGGCACCAACCCTGGATAAGCTGCCTCCATCCCTCTCATCCCATCTCTGTGCCAGTGATGGGGGGGTCTGCTCTGGCCACAAACCTGCTCACTCTTGTACAGCCACATCTCGGGCAGGCTCAGGGCTGCAAACACCTTGGACTTCTGGCCCTTCAGCTCCAGGGTCCCCGACTTCTGGCAGTGGGAGGTATTGGCGGGCCGGGGCCGGGACCCCACCAGGCGTTGGTCCATCACCTTCTTCTGCAGCGTGGAGCACCACTCATTCCTCTGGGCTGGAGACCAGACATGAGGGAGTGGGGCTGAGCCCTTCCCAACAGCCCTGGCATGGAGCAGAGCACCCGGCAGGCATGGCAGGGGATGTTTTGGGAACAAAGTGAGAGCTGCCCTCAGCACATTCTGGGTGGAGGAGGGAGGCAGGGATGGTTCCTTGGGGACTAGTGGGCCCTGGTCTGGGTTTTTGACTTACCCTCATTCTCAGCGCGGAAAACGAAGATCCGATGGCTAGTGACAACCTGGAACTTGTTGTCCTTGTTGGAGCGAGCCATCTCAATCACGGACAGTGGGATCACCCCCTTGGGATAGGGCTCCTGGAACAACCCCAGGTAGGTTTAATCCCCTTTGCCCTCCCTGCAGGTCATCTCCATAACCTGGCACATCCTCCACACGCCCGGCTGCTGCCTCATAGCACAGCCTGGGAGGCACCAGCAGTCAGGTGGGAGCTGAGGATTCAGGAAGGCTGGGACCCCATTTTCAGTCTGCTCCAGGCTTGTGAGACAGCAGGACTCCCCCTTTCCTGCTCCTTGTTGGCAGAGGGACCCTTCCTATCCTGGGCTTCCCGCGGCTAAGGCTGTTTTCCGAGCCCACCAGGCACTGAGGCCATGGATGCTCCACCCTGGTGATGGCAAAGCACTGCTGGCTCCTCAGAGAAGGATGAAGGGAGGCAAAGGGGATATGATATGGCAGCTCCAGTGGTGTCAAGGCACAGTGCAGCCTCCCCACCCTGTCCCATCCTGTCCCTTTGTACCTTCTCACTGCTGAAGTACATCAGGTTCTTCCCGTCGAAACGGACGTAGCGCCTCTGGAAGACGTAGTTCCTGTTGGGATGGCAGAAAAATGGTTGGGAAGGGGATGATCCCCACAAGGGCCCCATATCTGCTCACAGACCCACCCCTTCCTCCAAGGATGGCTCCACAGAGAACTTTGCAGCACAGCTCGGGTATCCAAGGGGTTCCTCCTCCCGTGGGGAGGTCTGGCTGCCCCAGTAGCACAGTGACCAGTGTCCCCACCTCACCAGCCTTGCCCAAGGGAGCTTTATCTATGGGGACTGCCCCATTCCTGGAAGTGTTCCAGGCCAGCCTGGATGCAGCTTGGAGCAACGTGGGATAATGGAAGGTCTCCCTGCCAATGGCAGGGGGTGGGAATGAGATGAGCTTTGACATCCCTTCCAATCCAATGCTGTGATTCCATGACTGTCCCACATACCCCTGTGGGGAGAGCTTGTCCAGCCAGCCACTGAGCATGGTGGGCCGGGGCTCGGACAGCGAGGTGAAGCTGGCATATGGGGAGATGGTGAGGTCATCCAGGACCTCGTCTGGGTACAGATGGGCTGGCAGGCTGAACGGGGCACCCTCGGCCCGCGGTGCCTCCACGGTGGAATATCCCTCCGTGTCGTTCTGGATGATGCGGTCGATGAGCCGGGTCCGGGTCTCCTCATCCTCACTCCGTCCCTCGCTGCTGCACTCGCTGCTTGTCCTGTGGGAGAAGGGGCTGTGAGCCCTGTGAGCAGGGCTGTGGCAGCAGGGCTGCTCACTGTGCAGGGATGTGGTCAATGCCATCCCATCTGGGGACATCTCGCACTGCTCCTGACCACATCCTGAGCTCTTCAAGGCACCCAGTGATGTGGGTGTTTGCATTTCCATGAGCAGGGTAGGACAAGGGCTTGGTGCTCATGAGCTGTCTGGCCACCAACAGCAGCCTGAGGCTCAGCCTGAGGCTACATGATGGCAAGGTCAGGGCCACCATGTGTCCAAACGCCTGGCATCACCTCCTTCACCTCTTCACAGGCAGCAAACTGAAGCCAGGCAGCTTCCCAATCTCATGTTCTGCTCCCTGCTCTACATCCACGCCAGCTGCCCCCTCACCAGGAGTCTCAACCTGTCCTCTCCCTCAGCCCCTCCAACATTCCTGGCACCAGGAAGGTCCTTCGGTCATGACACCTTTCTGTCTGCTCTTGTGTCCAGTCAAAATGATTTGCGAAGGGATTGGGATGGACAGATGTGTCAGTGTAGCCCCTGCACCTTGGGAATCCAAGATCTCCACCTCCTTTTCTTGGGAAACCAGGCTAAACCCCCTGCCAGGCCTGCTGAGCCTTTCCAGTCACAACAATAAAAGGAAATTATAAAAATAAACTAGGGCTAAGCCTGCCCCTTCCCATCAGCCTTCTCAGTCAGATGTTTTTCTTTCCCTGAAAAGGAAATGTGCTGGAAAATCTCTGACAGTGTCAGGAGCTCACAGGGGAGCTGCCCAGGTAAAGTGATGGGGGGCAGGAAGAGAGTCAGGGTGGGAATGACAGCCCAGCACGCACAGGAGAGCACTCATGCCACATTCCAATGTGGAATCCAGCACCAGGGAGAAGAAAAAGCTCAAAGAAAGGAAATGAGGATGGTCCAGGCCCTGTCCCAGCTTCTGTCTGAGGAGCACAAGAGTAAGCTGTGCATCTCCAGGGGGACAGGGTGAGTGATGAGGGCTGGTTCCTGAAGCTGTGAGCAACATGAGGAGAGCAGAAAGGAATGTCTTGGTCACCTCTCCTTCAGTCCCTGGAGCAGGGTGACATCAGATAAAGCCAGCAGGAGCAAGGTGCAGAACCCTGTGAGAAAGGAGAAGCTGATCTTTGGAACTCCTCCTTGTAGGAGATATTTATGAAAGAGCAAGGCCATGGATGGACCTAAAATTTGGCCCTGAACAGGCACCTTATGAGGCCATTGGACATCAGATGTCCCTGATCCATGTGGGACAAGAGCAAGTCTGCCCAGAAGGATGCTGGACTGGAGCCACCGAGGCTGGGGGGCAGCTCTGGAGAAGTGGGATGGTGTGTGGGGATGAGGAGATGATGGAGAGGGAAAATGGCCTGTTTGGCTCCAGTGTCTGCGGGAAAGACAAGAAATGGCCATGGGTGGCTGTGAGGCTCAAAGCACAATAAAAAATTGCAGCTTAATTAGCACAACAGAGCATGTGAGTCATCTGGCCAGACTCCCAGGGTGGTCTCCAGCTTCTTCAGGAAGGACTGGCCAGGGAATGGGGCAGCTGGAGGACTCTGTGAGTCATGGACAGACATCAGCCTTGAATGCCAAGGCTGAGTGGGAGTCAGACCCATGGAATGGGTCAGGGCAAGACAAAAACGGGATAAAATCCATGACAGCCCCTTCCTGAGCCATGACTTACAGGCCGTGAAACCGTAAAGAGCTGGAGGACTTGGAGCATCTGGCAGGGACAAGCAAAGCCAATGGTGTGGGGTCTCTGAGCATCCCAGGAGCCAACCAAGAGCCAGCTGTGCCCTCGAGGACAGGGTTGGTGGATGAAGCCTCCAAACAACAAGTCTGCAAAAGCCAGGTCATGTCCCCTTTCAGCTGGTGTCAGATAGTGAGGACAATTAACCTCAGAGACAAATAAGTCCCCAGGGCCAGGAGAGTGTATTTCCAGGCTGGCTGAGCCTGGAGGGTTATCCCTGAGGTGCACTGAGTTGGGGCAGTCTCAGCTTGTCAGTGCTCACGTTGTAGACCTGGTGGAGGATGGAGGATGGGTGATGGAGGGAAGGGATCAGCTGGTGGTGAGGAGACCAAGGAGCTGCTCATGGATCTGGTTACTGCAACTGGGGGTCATAGTCCAGATAACAAACCTGAGAGCGGGAACCTGGAGGTAGGCAGGGAGATAAAGAATAAGCTGTCAAGGACACAGCATTCCCAGTGTTCCTTTTCCTGAAGGGAAGGTGCCTTGAGGTGTGGGGAGAAACAGTCCAGGTAAGCATCTACCTGAGGATCATCTCACTGTGGGTCTTGCTGCAAACCAGGGCAGAGTCCACCATCCTCCTCACGGTACCTGGGATGACATGGCCACCCCTGTGCCACCATCTCTCTCCTGCTGAGCCTCATGGCTGGAGCAGGGCACGTGCTGCCCTTGGCACCAGCATTTCAGGGGCTGAGCACCACCAGCTCGGATGAAGGTGCTCAGCATCAGAGCAGGTGAATCCCACCTTATGGTCCAGGCTCTGCTGGACCCTCAGAGACCCAGATCCCAGTTTTCAGGGGATTTTTGCATTCCTCTCCCTCTTTGCTGAGGATATTTTGTTGCTGGTGAGGTGGCTCTGTCCACCCCCGACACTGACACTCCCAGACTCCAAGCCAGAGAGCAGAGTGGTCCAGACAAAGCTCCCCCAGAACAGGGAGAGAGGAGCTACCACAGGTAGGAGAAAGGCACGTAAGACCCTCTCTGAAGTTTGGGAGTGCAAAATATTTCCAATAACAAGAAGATTTTTGGGCTGCAGGAGATGCTCCTGTTATTCCAGTAACCACCTTCCAGCTAGCAGGATGAGAACTGGCTGAACTGGAGAAACACCAGTGAAGGGGAGGCTCAGGAGGTCCCACACAGGGACCAGGGCCAGCAGCCCCTCAGCACCTGAGCAGGACCCCATAGCCCTGTTCCAGGGGATGGTGGTTGGACCAGTGGGGCTGGATGTGGGAGGAAAGAATTGGAGCAGCTGGATGATGGAGCACAAGGTCTTCAGAGGCTTTTTTGTCTCTTGTTCCACTGCCCACACTCTAACCAGCTTGGTGCTCAGTCTGGGAGAAGAAATCCTGTGAGCCACTGCCCCTGACACTGCTGACAGTCACGTCCTGCCTCTTCTCAGCAGGATCAGGATGCAAAGTCCCTGGTGGGTCCACAGCTCCAAAAGCCAGACCAATACCCTCGGGATGTTCTGGATCCAAACTCCCTGGAAGCCACTGGACAGAGACTGTGACCCACGGGCCAGCACCCAGCTCTTCTCTGAACTGCTGGTTCAGAGGCTCCATGGCAGATTTCAGTATTTCTGTTTACAAAGCTCCTGTTCCCAGATATTTGCAGTTCCTCAACCATGTGGAGTGTCAGCTGTGCTACTGGATCAGGCTCTGCAGCAGTGACACACATCCAGAGCAGGAGATGGGCTGGGCCAACACTGGGGGCAGAAAGGCAGGGCCACGGGGATGGACTGGCTGGCAAGGCCATGGCCAGAGCTGAAGGACACAGAGCTGCAGCTCACCTCCTCCTCTCTAAACAACACAGGAAAAGGAACCCTCCCCATCTGAAATGGGAAGAGCAGCTTTCCTTCCTCTTTCTGAGATGCTATCAGGAGTTATGGAAACTACATTTCAAAAGCATTTTAAAGGTGCCCCTCACAATTTCATTGTCCAGCACAGTGTGACTGATCAGCAAATGCTGGTGATGCTGGAGCCTTTGGATATTGCACATCCCTTCCTCTGGAGCTCGGAGCCATCTCATTTATGGGTAATCCCAGTCCCCTGTGGTATTTCCCTGCTCCCAGAGGCCAAACCCAGTCTCCTGTGGGTGTGCAGATGTCCATTGTCACTGCTGCTGCCCCAGATGTGCACCCAGAACATTTCTTCAGGAGCACTGTCCCCCCGAGGGCCACCCACCAGCTCCTTCTCATCTCTGAGTCCATCAGCTCTCCTGGAGATGATCTGATCCCAGACATTCCTGATCGGCTCTACAGTGGGGGAAACCCCCTCATTCCCTCTCAGGCTGTCCCCATGGGTGTCCCCTGTCCCCTGGCATGCAAAACCCTGACTCCAAGCCCAGCCCAGCCCCTGTAGCCCAGAGGAGGTGATCCCTACCTGCAGGATTCTCGCTCCAGGTCCAGCTCTGACAACGCCTCATAACTCTGATCAGAGGAGATGCCAACACCCTGGGGGGAGAGAACAGTCACATCTCCTCTCCCCTGTGCCCTCTCCCATTCTAGATCTCCTCACCCTGCCCAGCTCACAGCACAGGGGGCTCAGCTTGTGCCCCCCAATCCAGCACAGAATCACAAAATCTCCTGAGCTGGAAGGGACTCACAAGGATCATCCAGTTCAACTCCTGGCCCTGCACAGGACACCCCAACAATCCCACCCTGTCCCTGAGAGCATTGTCCAAACACTCCTGGCGCTCTGGCAGCCTTGGGGCTGTGCCCACTGCCCTGGGGAGCCTGGGCAGTGCCCACCCACCCTCTGGGGGAAGAACCTTCACCAGGCACTACCAGGCACCACAGTCTCACCAGTTGCAGCTCCCAGAGATTTGCAAGAGCTGGGAGGATGCAGAGTGACAGCAGGGGACAGCCACCATCCCCACAGCCTCCCCTCACCTTCAGCTCCCGGGATGGGGCTACATTCCTAAAGATGGTCTCACTGTAGGGACTGACGGGCTGCTCATTCACCTCTGTGGGCAGAAACATGGGAGGGAAAGGCAGTCAGTGGTGCCTGCCATGAGGGAGAGGTCCCAACCCTTGATAGGCAACCCCTTCATGCCCACCACAGTGCACAGGGCATGTGACATAACAGTGTCACCCACCCCAAATGTGGGGTTGGGATCTGCCTTGGAATGGGACACCTCAGCTCCCAGGAGCACAGGGCAGGACCCCGGGTTTGTGGGTGTCCCCCTCTCCCCCTTCCCTGGGGACACCAGGAGGTCCCCGATGCACACCAGTATCCTGGGATCTCTCACCTGGCTTGCTGGTGGGTCTCTGTGGGATGGGGGGCAGGGCCCCACTGGGCCAGCCGGGATTGCTGGAAAACAGGAGAGGGGTTACTGGGCTGGGCTGGATCAAGAGCCTGAGGGGTCTCATCTGTTTGGAGGCTGCTTCTGACCAGGCTGAGCCCAGCTTTGTCCCCCAAGATGTGCAGCATCCCCTCCCTGGTCTCAGTGTCCCCCTTGCCCTCTTCTCCTCACAGCCGGGCTGTGTCTCCTGAGGCTGCTGAGCATTTCTCATTCCAGCTTTCCTGGTATGTAACATCTCCCACCTCATTCCCAGAAGGAACCCTCATTCAGCCACCCCCTCACTATGCTGGGGACCCCCAGCACTGCTGCTGGGGGGGCAAGAAAGGGGCAGCAGCTTCTCCCCCCGACTAGAAGGAGCCATCCAGGGGCCCAGGGTCACCCTGTCACCTCAGAGGGATCCCAGCTGCTGTATCCAGAGCTTGGGGAAGGCACATGCGGGGTGGTGAAAAGGGCTTTGTCGGCACCTGGAGACAGGAAGGGTCAGGCTTTGCAGTGGGATGGGGTCTCGGGGGGTAGGGGGCTCTCTGGATCCTCAGGTTTGGCTGCTCTGCAACCCCCCTCCACTCCCAGGGGTGAAGGAAAGGATCTGCTTACTTAGTCTTGTCATCTGGCTGGGTCAGCTCCCGCGGGGACAGAGCTGGGGGCTGAGCGAGACCCTCACCCTGGGGACCATCCTCCCCTCCCGAGTCCTCAGCGGGTGCTGGCAGGTGCTTGAGTCCTTCGTAGATGATGTTGGACACCATCTCCAGCCGGCCCTGCTGGGAGGCTGCCCTGGGGCACGGCAAGGGATCTCTCCTGGCTGGGGTGGCTGCAGCGGGCAGGGGAGGGTGGGATGTGGGGTGACCCTCTGGCACGCTCCCAGGGCTGGGCTCAGCTGCCAGGACCCTGTGGCTGTGCCGTGGTGGGACAGACGGGACGGACGAGGGGGATTTCTCCCATGGCTCCAGGGTTTGTCCATGACTCGGGGCTGGGGCTGGCCGTCTGTCCTGCCGAGGACTCTCCCGTGCTCGCAGTCGGGATGTTATCATGCCCATGGCCACGGCTGCCCCTGGATCAGCTGGAGGTGCTGGCCTGGGCTCTGGGCTCTCCAAATCTGTGGAGCTCTCCCCTGGAACAAACCCCTCTAGTATCACAAAGGCTGCAGGTGCCTTGTCACTGCCCGGGCTGTTTGCTGGCACTGTGGAGCGTGCTGATGGCACAGGCACTAATCCCTGCTCCGGCTTGGAGCGAGGGAAAACCGTCCTCGGCTTGGGAACCGGCTTCACGAGGGGAGGAGCAGGGTCCTTCTCTACAGGGGATGCCTGAGTGGGCACAGCAACACACTGCTTCGTCCTCAAGGCGTCAGTAGTCCATCCTGGCTCTGCTTTCATGGCATCCTTGCCCTCCTGCGGGGCATCCAGGACCACCTCCGTGGCTCGGAAAGGGGTGTCTCCTGCTGCAGGTCCCCCCCGGGATTGACTCAGCATCCGTGTCTGCTGCGCCAGGGTGAGGATTCTTTTGCGGTGCCCAGTGGCAGTGATGCCGATCTGCTGCAGGTGGTGGCCGTCCAGTGAGGCGGCATCTCTGGCCACATGGTACCCGTGCTGCTTGAATACATCCCGGTACCTCTCCAAGTGGATGGTGGCCAGCCAGTCTGCGATATCCGAGTCAGGACTGCACAGGGAGCTCATGGCCCTGGGGTGCCCCTGCGACGGATGCTCAGCCCATCATCTGTGCAAGGAGGAAAGAAAGGGGGTGAGGAAGCAGCAGGAAGGGAAGGGGGTGGGTTCAGCTGCCGCGAAGGGCACAGATCCTATGTGTAGGAACGTGGGATGCTTCCATAGGTCTCCCCACCTCGCTGTTCTCCTCGGAGTCGCTCACCTCCCAGCTCAAGGAGCCGGCATCCTGTTGTTCCTCAGCCCAGGCTTCTCCACCCCTCCCCGGAGCTGCCGGATCCCGGCCCCGCTTTGTCGGCGAGGCCGTGACCTGAGCCCGGGCAGGAACCCAGCGTCCGGGGCTCACGGGGGAGCGTGTGGTCGAGCAGATGCCGAGCGCTGGGACATCCCGGGCTCTGCCGCACGCGGGGCCGGGCGGGAGGGACAAGAGCCGCGGGGGTGTCCCAGGCAGATAACGGGGGGAGCGGCACGGCCCCTCCCAGGGGATGAGCTCCTGTGCCGGCCGGCTCGGGGAGGGCTCTGCAGCCGGAAGGGCCAGACCATAATCTCTCTCTCTCACTGCTGGCGAGGGCATGGGAGAGGTCAGCATGACTCACGGCCAGGCAGAGGGGGGACAGCCTCCCACCCCCCCCCGGCCGGGACGGACCCCCCCCCACTGCCAGCACCCGCACATTGAGACGGAGGGGCACGGCCCGGGGCTCGTGTTCCACCAGGGACGCGCATCCCGGAATGATTTGCCCCGGGCCAGAGCCGCGGGCTGCCTGCGGAGCGCTGAGGGCCTTTTTCCCATGAATCACTCAGCTCCGCACTAAACCATCTGTGCTGACTGCGCTGCCACTGGGTCTTTTTCCAGTTCCTCCATTTCCCTCTATTGTTCGGCACAGGCTTCCTTCCTGCTGCCTGCACGCTCCCACGCATCCCCTGCCCCCTCCCGCAGGAGCTGAGTCCCAAACCCGCCGAGGGACAGCCGGGCTGAGTCCCCGTGTCCCGGCACTGGCATCTCCCGGCTGCCCAGTCCCGCCTGCCCAGGCAAGGGGTGCCATGGGGAAGTGGGCTGGCAGAGGCAGCGGTGTCCTCTGAGCACGTGGGGGGGGATGCCGTCAGCGAGGAGGAGGGACAGCCACGGCAGGGGCTGGAGGAGCAGGACTTGGGGAGCAGGGCATGGGGACATGGCAGCTGGAAGGCTGTTAATGTAGGACCTACGCAAAGGGCAGCACAGGGGGAGCCTGGCACTGATGTGGGTTGGCTGTCTGTCACGGGGTTAAAGGGATGTACCCACTTCTGCCCAGCAGCTCGGGGATGAAATGGGGCAATTTCCCCCTTTCTCATGCCTGTATCACCTCAAGGGATCTGTGGCCAGCTTTGCTTGCTGTCTGTCCTGCCTAGACCTTCAGCTGGCTCCATGCCCAGGCAGGGAGAACCTGGGCTGTGGGGTGACAATTTGGGGCAGTCCAGCCATGCCCATGGGCAGTGGCACCTCACAGACAGGTGGACACCACCCCTGTCACCACAAACCCACACGGACCAGGTGATGGGCATGGACTGGCCTAGTCCTGGCCCTTCCCCTCCATCCCCAAGTCTGTCCCATCCATCCCTTTCTGCCCTCAGAGTTCTCCCTCACCTCTCTGTGTTCCGCAGCCCCCCAGGGCCGGCTCCGGCAGAGCAGCACGGTGGCAGTGCCGCTGTGGGCTCCAGGGCTGCCCTGCTCTGGGCTCCAGGGTGATGCCAAGGCAGTCCCCTGCAGGAACTGCTGTGGGCGCAGACTTCGATCAACGCAGCCCGCGCCTCCCACTGCTGGTCCGTCCCTCCTCCAGGCCAAGCCTCCGGTCCCTATCCCTGTCCCACCCTCCTGTCCTGTCCCTTCCCAGGCATGACACTGTCCCAGCTGCCCAGTGTCCTGTCCCTCAGCCAGGCTCTGCCCTCCTCTGGGCCCCCCACCCTCACCCCTTGTTCTTCTCTTACCTTCCCAGCAAGGATTTTGCTTCCCATCATGAACCCTCAGACACTGAATGCCATGGGAAACCAAGTTTCCCTGAGACCCACATTCCAAGGATCTAACAAGGAGGATCTTTGAAGTTCCTGGGTGCATTCAGCTCTAGCCACTGTTTCTGCCCCTGCTGGAGGCAAGATGAGATATTCACTGTGTCCACCATGGCACGGGACTGGTCAGGGTGCAGGTGCTGGGGCCAAATTGGAGAAAACAAGCTAAAATGTTCATGCTGATAAAGGGACTTGGAAGGGCTGGCTGTGTGAAATTCTGGGCACACCAAAAGGTTCTTTGGGCAGGGATGCAGCATGGGAAGGAGGATGTGGAGTGAATCGAAGGGCAGGATGACAGCAGGGTCTGGGTGGGGAGGGGCACATCCAGAGGGATTCTTTCCTGCAAGGAGTCTGAGCTTTCACCACAGACCGACCCAGGTGCCTTTCACAAAACACTTTTCACAAGAGCCCCAGCAGGACTGGCAGTTCCTCCAGCTCTGCTGTTACCCAACCTTGCACGTGAAGGATGTCCAAGGCTGATACCTCACAACACTCTTCTCCGCCCCGATGCCATGGCTGATAACCTCTCCCTGCCCTGAAGGGTCCACATCTGAGGACACCCTTCCTCCAACTCAAGCCTGTTCAAGGCAGGTTCTTCTTATCACAGGGTGCTCCTGCAAAGCAGAAGCAGAATTCAGCACAAGTCTGGCATGGCTTTTGTCTTTAACCCCCTTCCCCACTTGCTCTGTCAGGGAGTGACACATCCCCAGGGCTGGGGTTGCTGAGGTCTGTGGTGTGAGCAGGAGGGACAGAGCAAAGGGTGCTGATGGTACTGGTAACAGATGATGTGTCACTGTTTCCATCCTGCCATGTGGAGGCATTGCCACTGGTGACGTGCAGTCCTGGGTGGGGCTGGATCCTGCATTACTACTGTTGGACATCCTGCAGCGTCTCCATAGATAGAATCCCAGAACGATTCAGGTTGGAAGGGATCACAGTGGGGCATTTGGTCCCACCTCCCTGCTCAGGCAGGGCCATCCCACAGCACATGGCACAGGACTGTATTCAGATGGGTCTGGAATATCCCCAGGCAGGGAGACTCCAGCCCCTCTCTGTCCAACCTGCTCAGGGCTGGGTCACTGCCCAGCCAACAAGTTCTTCCTCACGTCCAGCTGGAACTTGCTGGGCATGAGTTGCTGCCCGTTCCTCTGGTGCCATTGCTGGGCCCCCCCGAGCAGAGCCTGCTCCATCCTGGGCCCCCTCCCTGCCCCCCCTGACCCCCAGGCATGGGGGCCCCTCTCAGGGGCTCCTCTGGAGGCTCAACAGCCCCAGCTCCCTCAGCCTTTCCTGGGCACAGAGATGCTCCAGCCCTTGGGCATCTCCGCAGCCTCCGCTGGCCCCGCTCCAGGAGCTCCATGGCCCTGCTGTGCTGAGGAGCCCAGAGCTGCCCCCAGCCCTGCACATGTGCCTCCCCAGGGCTGAGCAGAGGGGCGGCATCCCCTCCCTGACCTGCTGCAAATGCTCTTCAGACCCATCAGAACCTGCTGCTCCTCTCTGTCTGCCAGAAGGGCAGAGATGGGCTGCTAGGGAGGAAAACATTGTCCGAGATGGAAGTAACACCCTGGGACATCCCCACAGTGGCAACTTGCAGTCCTGGCAGACCAGTGTGACCAAGGGCAGGGTCCATCTCCCACAACCCACACTCTGATGGCTGCTGGCAGGGCAGTTTGATCCAGAAAACCTTTCCCCCCACTCCTTCTCCCTCCACAGTCACTTAAGTTCCAGGATCGGGGCTCAGTTCCCTTGACAGGAGGGAAACCCCTGCTCAGGCACCTCTGCTGAGCCCCAGCACCTGGTTCCCAAGGGGGAATGTCACTTCTCCAAACCCAGCCAGGAGGACAGCCCAAGGTGAGGCATTCCCCAGACCTGGGACCCCATTGGAGCTACACAGAAGGGATCAGGGCACAGCAGAGTGCCAGGGCACACATGCCATGAGAGGTGTGCTGAGAAAGGGATGTTTCCTGGGGAATTCCTATCAGCCCCAGTTTCTGCAGCACAGGTTTCAAAGCCTCTGCTTGATCTCAGTGTTCACCATCCTGCTGATGGGATCTGTATTTAGATGGCAGGATCCTTGGGCAGGGACAGAGAGCCCTGTCCTGTCTGTGATGTTCACAAAGCAGGAAGGTCTTGCCTTTTCCCTGGAGGAGGCAGATGGGCAGCACCGGAAAACATCCCTGGGACTGGGGGATTGGGCTTCCCCCCTCCATTAATTTTTCCTCCCTCCCTTCTTCCAGACATTTACCCATTGATCCATCTATCGATCCATCCATTGATCCATCCCCTCCCTAGCCATCAGCTTTTGCTGCACCTTCAGCCCTATCCATGCTGGATCATGCTGGGGGATGTGCAGGGTGATGGTGGGAGCATCTCTTGGGAACAGGGCAGGGTGAGGGACACTCAAGGCTCATAACTAGAGGGTAAATGTCACATTGGACAGCTGGAAATGTAGGGGTGGGACTGAGCCCTGAGGGTTTGCCAGGGCACAGCAGAGAGCTGAGCCCCTGGAGAGCTTAGTGGAGGAGTGGGGAGGGGGAAGCTGGAGGTTTTTGGGCTTGGAAACCTTTCCAGGCAAGAACCCTGCTGAAGTCGAGTCCATGAGGTAAGACAAACTACAGGGGGGCTGCTTGCTGGGCTCAGGGTCCCAGTGTGGGTGGTGGGGTCAAGGGCTGCCCAAGACGTATCCATGAGCTCAGGAGATGCAAATCAGGAGATCCATGGATGGAGTCACATCCTCCCCCAGCTGGGGCGCGTTTGGCACTGTGTGTGGCCAGGATGGAGGGCCCATGCCATACTCCCCCTGCCCCCCATCCATCAGGGAGCCGGCTGACATCACTGCCTCCGGGCTAATCTCTCGTCCAGCAGCAGCTTCCCGTTTCCTTTCCAATCTCTGCGCGCGGGCGGCTCCTCTCTACTCGGGGCCAGGCAGGAAAAGCAGTCCAGCTGGACTCTCGTGCAGTCCCGCATGTCTGGCCATCACCCCACTGGGCCGGGGGCCACCCACTCACCCAAAATCCAAGCGGAGGCACCCGGGGGGCTCTGATCCCCCCACACTCTGCCTGTTCCTTCCCTTCCTCGGGGTACCGGCTCGGGATACTCGCTTCTTGTTTGTGCCACAGGAAACCCAGGAAAGAAATCACCACGCTGGGGCTCCTGGTGAGACAGCCCCACCTCTCCTCAGCCCCCCAGGTTTCACCCTGCTCACTTGGCCAGGGTGATGCTGGGGGTCAGGAGCTCTGCTACAGCCCAGTGCTGATGTGGACCAGTATCCCTGCCACCCCAGCAGCCCTTGTCCTCCCCACCACCAGCACCCTGGTCGTTTTGAGCCGCATCCTGGGCTGAGGTTGTGCATCCCTGCACAGCATTCCCTGGGGCTGGCTGGGGAGCAGGGACTCCCCGCTGGGCTCTCGGTGCTCAGGCAGCAGATCCTCACACCCACTCAGGACTGACTAAAAATAACCCCACAGCAGATCTGCAGCCTGGATCCTGCAGAGAAACATCCAGGGAATGAGATGGGATGAGGCTCATTCCTGCAGCACTGAGGCTGTGCAGGGTGGTCTTCACCCCAGCCCCCTGTGGGCTCGGGGTGCCAGTGGGTGTTTATCCACCTTGCTCTGGCCAGGGTTCCCTGCCCAATTCTATCGAAGTTTTTGGGGGCAGTTTGGGACTGGGATGTGTCTTTTCACAGGTAAAATCATCCCTGCTGCCAGTGCTCTGCATCTGCTGCCATGATGGAAGTGGCAGGAAGAAGGGGCACTGCTCCCCCTGTTATGAGCTCCGAGCACTGGGAGGAAAGAGCTGCACATCTGTCCTCGGGTTTTCCACATTTTCCTTGCAGAGGCAGCTTCTCACCCTGGCTGTGCCTTTGCAAACCATGGGACTTGGCTGTCCCAACAGCCACGACCTCCTGTCCCCTCCCCAGCACTCCGTGTGTGTCTGTGTGTGTGTGATCCCCCTGGGACAGCACAGGGGACATACTGGACCTAATGGGCTGGCTAAAGGGGGACAGTGAACATCCACTCCCAGAAGTCTGGAGTGGGTGTCCAGATGATCAGGGAAGGAAAATTTCAAGGTGTGGTAAAAACACTCCCAGAGCAGCAGCACTTACAGCTCTGGGGAGGGGGACCACAAGGGGCCAGGGGGACCAAGGAGAATGAGACTGGGTCAGAGGGACCCCAAAAGCTGCAGTTGCAGGTGGCTCTGGGCAGGGTGCAAGCTCTGGCTGCTGCCAGAGGGTTGTCCCCCATCATTGCCTCATTTGTCCCCCACATTCTGGCTGTGAGAGTGGCTGCCACATCCAGGCCATGTCCCCTAGCCTTTACTTTGCTGAGATCTGGAGCCGAGCCCCCAGTACCACCAGCAGTGACAGTCCCACTTGCATTGGCCTTGCACAGATCAGGCTTAAACTCTGCTGGGGCAGGAGCCCAGCAGCCACAGGCATCTTTGGAGTGTGGGGGCGAGCAGTGGGTGGAAAATCCCTCATTTGTCAGCATATTCCCACAACAGTGTCTGTCTAGACCAACTTCCCGTTGTCCGGTGGAAGCTGCCCCGTGCTCACGCACACTCACTCACACGCATGTGGGTGTGCAGAGCTTGGCATCCACCTCTCCTGCCCCGCCATGGCCACCTCCCTCCCTGTGAGGGTCACCCCGAGGTGTGGGGGCTGCACAGATGGACTAACCCTCCTGTCTGACCCAAACCCAGCACCTGGGCAGCTTCAGTGCCAGCTTTGTCCCGTGCCAACTCGATGCTCTCTCGCACACACACCAACCCCTTTATTGTTGTGCCAGAAACCACAGCAGCAGCAAATACTGAAAGAGTGGGGACACAGGTGGCCCGAGACCCACTGCCAGGACAACCTCCCCCAAACACCACCTGGGGAAGGGGTCCCCAGAGACAGCTGGGCTAGAGCCAACCTGCAGAGGTGAGCCTGGTGCTCAGGAGAGGACCTAGGAGGGCTCCCTGAGATGAGGGAAGGGTCACACAAAGTGTGGTAGGGCTTGGTGGCCTGGAGTGGGTCTAGCCTGACCTTGGGGTTGACAGAGCTGGACCTCAGGCCAGACGGGTTTAATCCAAACCCTGTGCTGCTGCAAAGTCTGGGCAGGACCCTCACAGACCCCTCACTTTGGACCTTTGAGGGACACTCCTAGAAGGTCTTACAGAGACACATCCTGGTGCCAAGAAAGCTCCTGCCCACCCCATGGAGGGTTCCCCCTCTCTTGCCCTGCCCAGCCTCTTCTTGGGGCACCCACTCCCACTGCCAGCACCACCTCCTGTGGGGACATCTCCATGGGCACAGAGGCCACCAGGGTCCCCATCCTCCCTCTTTCCAGCACCCGTAATGCGGATTCCCATGGGACAGTACCCGCTGCCCTGGTAGGGGGGTCTATGATGAAGGAGTTGGAGAGCAGATGTGACTATTGGAAGGCAGGGGGCTGAATTCCAACTGGTGTCCCCTGGCTGCCAAGCCTTGGTCATGAGGGGAGGGCTCAGGACTCATGGTCACTGGTGCTCAGGTGGTCCTCGGGCAGCCCCGTCTCGTCGATGTTCTCCAGTGAGTCTGCATGTTGCACCGAGAGCTCGGCCAGGCTCACGCTGGGCAGCGTGTTCTGCTCCGGGTACACCCAGGGCTTGTATTCGGGGTCGTGCTTGCGTTTCCACTCTGGGTACTTCAACCCAGCCTTGTAGATCTTCTTCATGGCCTGTGGGCAGAGCAGGGCTGGGGGTGGAGCTGCCCTGGGCTGTGGGCACAGCTGCCAGCTCCCCCTTTTTTTGGGGAGTGTTGGGAGGGGATGAGAATCTGGCTTGGAGCACACAGCTCCAGCAGCATGGCCAGTGCATATTCTGTGTCACGCAGCACTCATCCTGTGAGTCCTGGGTTACCTAGCACTCATCCTGTGAGTCCTATGGTCTCTCAGGACCTGTTCTCAGAGCCCTGAGTCACCCAGCATCCATTCTGTGAGCCCTGGGTCACTCAACTTCCATCCTCCCCTCACCCTGGGGTACTTAGGGGCAGCTATCCCTGATTCCTGTGCATCCCACCCACTCACACCCTGCTTACCTTGGGTGCCACAAACTGGGAGACACGGTTCACCACCCACTTTGGCAGCGACCCTGCAAGAGCCCAAAGCCCCGTCACTCAGGCAGTCAGGGCCAACCCCAGAGAATGGCACCACGAGCCTGCAGTGCTCTGTGCCAGCCTGAGCAACCCCAGGGCTGATGGCAGTAATGCCCTGGGAGGGGACCCCCTTGTTCCTTGGGTTGTCCCCACTCCCCAGTGCCTGGGTGATGGAGAGCCACACGTACACTAGGACCCCTCTCTGAGGAAACACAGTGCACCCTCCCCTCCTGCTGGCACTCACCGCGAGGGTCCACCTGGGTGAGGTAATAGAGGACACAGGCACCATCGCCGTTGGCCTTGATCAGGTAACCTGTCTGCAGGGACACGGCCCTCACAAAATCCTTCCGGGGTGGGTATTTCTGCAGAGAGATCCCGTGCCCCTCAGAGCCTGCCCAAGCCACTGCCCAGCCCTGCCTGTGCCTGCTGGCAGCCCTGCCAGGGCTGGGGGCAGCCGGGGGCTCACCGGGTGCTTGACGCTGTAGTTGATGATCATGTAGTCGTTGCCCAGGGGCAGCCAGGAGCGCAGGGTGACGAAATCCCGGTTCTTCAGGGGGCTCGGGCACTTCCCTGCGGACAGACCCTGTTACACCCCAACCCCACGGCACTCACAGAGGGTGGGGTTGGGGAGGAGGAGTCTCCAGGGGCTGGGGGCTGCTCACAGGAGTAGTATCCAACATCAGCATTGACTGTGAGGCGCCCAATGTCGTAGGTCTCGATCATGTTGGAGTCCCATTTCTTGCGGTAGCGGGTGTCGTGCAGCACATCGTAGAGGGTCTCAGCAGGAACGTCCTTGCAGGAGATGCGTGTCTGTGGGGACATGGGCAGGAGGTCAGCACCCACCCCTGGGGCACGGAGCTGTGCCCATCTGGAGACAAGGATTTTAGGCTGGTGCGTGGTGGTGACCCTGTGCTACTGTCCCTGTTCCATGGAAGATGCTCTGCACACATGGTGCAGGAAATGTCCCTGCTTCAGGACAGCCCAGGGAATGCCCAGGCAAAGCCCCCAGTCCAACAGCCAGAGCAGGGCTAGAAAGACCTTCTGCCCTCAGATAGAGATGCCTAGTGGTCTGGTCTCTGGGGACCCTGAGCCCTGCCCCATCCCCTCACCTGGGGATCCTACAGGACTAGCAAAGGAATGCTCCTGCCCTGGCAGGATGGTCTCGGGTGTGGGGTCCAGCCTGGGGAAGCTGGGGAGGGGCCCTGGCTGTAACTGGAGCCGTGGAGCTGCCCACCCTCACCAGCCAGTGCATTATTGATGAAGGCGGCTGCCCTGCTCCTCTCAATGCTGGGGGGAAGGAGATGTCATCTGCTCCTTGTTAGAGGCTTTGCATCTTTGATGAGGAGCCGTGTAATTGGAGATGGCCCTCTGAACGTGGCAGGTCCCATCAATCTCGGGCAAGCTTTCCCCAGTGGCCAGGGTGGTGGTTTGTGCCCGGTGTGCTGGACTCGTGCCCAGAGAGGGCTGGAGATGTGCTGCAGTCCCCAGGGCACCGTGGAGAAGTGTGGGAGCACCCAGCCCTGTCCTACGGCTCCCCCGCCCCAACCACCCCCTCCCAGCTGGGTCTGGAGGTGCTGCTGCTGCAGGGAGAGGGATATTTCCAGCTGGAGGTGGAGCTCATGGTGCTCCTGGAAGCTCCAGTTATCACAGCAGGACTATTGCAGCCTTGCACCCCCCAAATTCCCCACTAAAGCCTGTCCGCCCCTCCTCCAGGAACAGGAGGTGGTCAATGGGATGGGGAAAGCATAGAGCCTAAAACCATCCACAGGCATTTCAGGTGGAAAAAAACCAAAGATCCAACTGCTCAGAGGATCTCTGGGTTAATTAGCTCCCTCAGTTAATGGAAAGACTGCGGCTCTTCTGACCCCATGTCCCAGAGAGCTGTGCAGTTCAGCTCTCTCACATGGACTTGAGTGGCATCCTGCATCCCACATTTTGGGAAGAGTCCCTGGGCAGTGCTAATCCCTGAACCATGCCCAGGCCCTCTCCAGGACAGGAAAAAAAAACATCAAGGATGTATAACTGGAAGGGAACCAGGCTGGGTGATGGTGTCTGACCCCCCTGGATGTGCCTCAGGCCCCCTCTCTGTGGAGCTCAGTGACGGCAGGGGGGACACAACTGCATCCCCTCTGCCAGGCTGTTGGATTTGACCTTGGCTGGACTCCAGGGGTTCCTGCCAGCCTGTCTCCCAAGCTTGTCTTGGTCATGCTGAGCAGCATCCACTTCTCCAGCCCAGATCTCACCAATGTGGTGACATGGAGACTATGGGAAACCCTGTCCAAGGCTGGGCTGAAGTCACAGTACAGGGCTGTCATGGATCTCTCCATGCCCACACAGCCAGACCTCTCCCTGCAGGAGGCCATCAGGCTGCTCAGGCATGATTTACCCTCAGTAGATCATGCTGCTGTCACCATTTCCCTTTTCCTTCAGGACACAGCTTCCAGGATGATGTTCTCCATCTCCTTCCCAGGGATGGAGGTGACACAGCAGCCCATAGTGCCCTGGAGCTCCCTTTTGGGAGATGAATGTTTCCCTCTTCCCAGGCATCAGGGACCTCCTGCAGTCACCAGGACTTTTCAAAGAGATGTTGGCCCAACCTCTCAGCACCCCATGGTGTGTCCTGCCTGGTCTTGTGAATTTGTGCATGCCCAATTGCTTAATTTGGCTTAATTGCTCCCTGATCCAATCCCAGAAGCTCTTCTCTGGCTCATGGCAGCATGGAAACTTATATTGCAGCTACACCTCTGTGGAGGGCACCACTCCTCCTCCTCACCTTGGCCCTGAAGATGCCCTGAAGAGCTGCATCCATGGCAGCACTATGTGCCCAGCTCCTCCTCCTGCTTCCCCAGCTGCCTGTGCTGGGGTGCAGGCACCTGAGATGTGCTGCTGGTTATTCTGTGTTCAGGAGAGTGGTGCAAGAGTGTCCTCCAGCATGTTATACCCCTCTCCATCACCTTCCCATGCCTTCCCTGCTCTTTGGGTTATGGGAATCCTCCCCTAGCACTCCTAGTTGAACACTCTCTCAGTCAGGTGGATTGTCCTGTAGATAAGATGCTCATCCCCACCTTGATTTGGTGAATCCCACCCATGTCCAGCATGTCTTGGTGGCCAGAAAAGCCAAAGTCTGTGACACCCATCATGGAGCCAAGCATGGACCCACAAGATGCTCTCACATAGGGGGCCCACCCATGAGGCTTCCCATGACCCCAGCACCCTGTAACCTCTCCTGACATGCCCAGGGTCACCAGGCAGTGTCACTGGGGTCATGTAGATGAGCAACAAGGTGTAACAACAACCAGAGGGATGGCTGAACCTTGCTAGACCCTCAGATCCAGCCCCTGGCAAGCAACAAACCTCCTGAGACAGTACATGGGGGCTCTTAAACTCTCCGAGATGCTCATCCAGTGGGGATGTGAGGTGATGGGGCCTGGAAGA
This sequence comes from Calyptomena viridis, assembly GCA_013390005.1. NCBI lineage: Eukaryota > Metazoa > Chordata > Aves > Passeriformes > Eurylaimidae > Calyptomena > Calyptomena viridis. The sequence goes on along the minus strand of WEIV01025135.1, from coordinate 88,471 downwards.
GCTCGGCCAGGGAAAGCACACCAGGGAGTCATCCCATCAGCCTGTCTCATGCCCTGGGGCTCCCAGCAAGGCCATCTCCATAACGTAATTGATCTCAGGGCCTTCCCACATGTGTCCGGATCAAGGGCAGCCGCAACATGAGCCCACATGGCAGGAGGCTGTGTTGGGCATCCCGGAAAGTCGAGAGGATAAAGCAGCAGGAGCCTGTGGAGCAGCTGGGGAAGCACCTTTGGGGGTCTAACCCCGCCAGGCCCAGAATTTGGGACAGAAACTCCCCCAGGCAGGCTGGACTGTGCACCCCCATCATGGTCAGCGCCCCAGCGACCCCCAGGCAGGCTGGGCACACAGCTGGGGCAGGGAAGGTCGAGCGTCTGCTTACCTTGATTTTCTGCACGGAGCAGCTTTCCTCCTGGCCCTGACTCCACACGGTCACACCAGCCTTGTTATACCGACAGTGCCAGCCCTCCAGGCTCTCGCACTGATCCCTGAAGGAGCTGAAGTCGGAGTCATCTGGGATATAAACCATCTCCCCTCCTCTGGACATGGAGCTGAGCTGCTGGACCCGGGGTGCAGGCTCTGGCTGCAGGCAGACTCCTTCTGCCTCACCTCCCGGGAAACCTGGCTCTGCCCTTGAGCTGTGCCTCGCTGGGTGCCTGCTGCAGCTCACATCATCCTCCCAGCCCCGAGCCCGTGCCCCTGGAGCGGGCACTGGCCGCCCAGGCACACCGGGATGGGCAGGGACCTCCAGCCGCCCCGGGGCACGCTGCGCCGCACGGAGCAGCGGGAGGAAGGCTCCTTCCCTGCAGTTGCTATCGCAGCTGCCGGGAGCTCAGATGTCTTCCCCTGCTGCCTCACCAGCATCACATTTCTCTCCGCTGGCTGTCAGCTCCTCTATTATTCAGCAGGTAGCAGCGCGCAGGTGGCTCGGCTTTCAGGGCAGAGCTGCCCTCGGCTCCCTGAGCCCCCTGTCCTGCTGCCCCTGCTCTCCCTGGCAATCTCTGTGCCTGACTTTGCAGCACCAGCTCGCTGGAAGGATCAGCTGACGCCAGGAGCAGCCAGGCCTCCCAGAACGGCGGCGGAAGCAATGCCAGCGCAGGTCCTGGTGTGCCTGGGATGGGGCTGTGCTCCGTTGCACAGAACCTTGGCTGTCAAGGTGTCCTGAGGGGGTGGGGTGGGCTGCTGGCCTGGGGAAGGGAAAGAATTTGAAGGTGGGTGGTTGCCCCTTGCTGAGCTTGCATGATGAAGCTGCTGAGAGGGTTCCTTGGGGGTCTCTAAGCCTCCTGCTTGGAGCAGAAACACCACCAGCACAGGTAAGGTCACCCACGGCTTTATCCTGTCTTGAAGGATGGATTTGCCCACCTCACAGGTCCCACAGCTGCACCACCTCCCATGGAAAAATAACAATTCTACTGCCCACCCTGAGACTGCAATTAATGTCCCTTGTCCTTTGCTACATCTCATGCCCTAATGAGAGTCATCAATGCACCTTCCCTCCAGGTAGCTACATGATGCTGGTAAATTCCAACCCACCCCTCAACCCAGCCCTGCCAGCAGCAGCTGCTGCCTCTTCAGCTCCTCTCCCTGAACTGGGGGGCCACTCTGGGCACAGCACCCAGTGGAGCTTCCTTGGTGCTGCACAATGGGGACAGGCTGGTGGCCACAGTCCTCATGCCACCCAGGATGCAGCTTGTCCCATTTGTCCATCCTCTTGCCTGGAACCTTATCTGCGACCTTGTCGCAGTTCCTTTCACCAGGACCCTGCTCAGCCCCTTGGTTCCCAGCCTGGGTGAAGCCTGGGGTTATGTGGCCCCTCTTGTCAGTGTCCACAAGCGTTGTCTTGACATGAATTTTGAAGTTTTTTGGGTCCACCTGGACTCTTCACACCATTCTCCAAGGTTTAGCTTCCCCTGCAAGGTGAAGATGCACCTATCCCCTCATCCAACCCTGTGATGGGGATGAGGAACAGCCCCAGTACTGACCCTGGGATACACTACTTGAGACCAGCATCAACTGGGCACTGTGGTGAGGGCAAAACCTCATGGAAGGGACAGCAGGGAAGAAGCTGGAGAGTTGCAGCTGTTCCTGGAGCCTTGCCTGGGGAGCAAGGCTGCCTGCACTGCCTGTGCTGCTCCTCCAGGCACACCAGGTCACTGTGGGGTCATGTGTTTCCAAGCTTGGGATGCTCCAGGTGCCAGAGGCAGAGCTGCCAAGCTCCACACTTGGTTAAAGAGCTGCCGCAGTGGGCAGGGAGGGGCAGATCCCAAGCTGGAAAGACCTTGGGGTGGCCTTGGGGCTGCGGAGCAGGGAACAAGTGTAGCTGGACAGATTTATGGCTGTCTCACACCATTGCTGTAGTGTGCCGGGGGTGCATTGGAGTGTGTGTGAGCTTGTGCACACCCATGTGTCCACGTGTGAGTGGGGCAGTCACCCCAGACCCTGCAGGAGCCAGACACAGAGAGGCCTGGTGTGGACACATGGGTGAAAGTAGGACCTGAGCCTGGGGGCTTTGTAGCTCCAAAGGGTGTCCATAGGGTGAAGAAGGGAGGACACTGCAGTCCTGGGGATGGAGGAGCTCCAACAGGCTCTGTGGGAAGGAGCAGGCTGCTTGCACAGCGTCACTGAAGTGGAACCAGCCCTGCCTGGCCACGTCTCTCTCTGCACCTGAGAGACAGGAGCATTCCCCTCCCTGGTTGGACAGGCTGGAAACTTGAATGGAAAGTTCTTTCTTCTATTCTGCTGCAGCCCCTGGGGCCAGTGTTCAAGCTGGAAAACAGTGCAGCCACTCCAGAGTTTGCTGAGCCACCATCACGTGTTCCCTGCAAACCACCAGCTGAGCTGAGCTGGGTTCCCATGACCCACCTGGAAGCACCCAGGGCTCAAACCAAACCCATTTGCCACTGCCCTTGGCTCTTTTGGAGTCCAGGTTTGGATCTGGATGATGGTGCTGTGAGCCTGTGCACTCCAAGGAAAAAGAGAGGAAGGTGACTGTAGCAAATGTAAAGCCACACATTAATATGACCTTGGCTCTGTCACATCCTAACTTCTCATCATTGGCCATGGACCTGTTGGAGAGAGTCCAGAGGAGGCCATAGAGATGCTCCAAGGGCTGGAGCCCCTCTGCTCTGGAGCCAGGCTGGGGGAGCTGGGGGTGTTCACCTGGAGAAGGGAAGGATCCAGGGAGACCTTAGAGCCCCTTCCAGAGCCTAAAGGGGCTCCAAGAGAACTGGAGAGGGACTTTGGACAAGGGCCTGAAGGGACAGGACAAAGGAGAATGGATTCCCACTGCCAGAGGGCAGGGATAGATGGAATATTGGGAAGAAATTCTTGGCTGTGAGGGTGGGGAGGCCCTGGCACAGGTTGCCCAGAGAAGCTGTGGCTGCCCCATCCCTGGAAGTGTCCAAGGCCAGGCTGGACAGGGCTTGGATCAACCTGGGATAGTGGAAGGTGTCCCTGTCCATGGCAGGGGATGGAATGAGATGATCTTTGAAATCCCTTCCAACTCAAACCATTCTGGGATTACGGTGATTCTTTGATATCAGGAGGAATTTTGTAATGTATCCCTGAGGTATGACAGTCCCATGGTCCCCATTCTCTGTGGAGGAAATGTCAGGATCTCACCAGTGGGAAGGGAGAAAATGAGAGATGCTTCTCTGGAGGCACCTTAACAAGACTTGAACCAGAGAAAGATGGATTTCATAGGTTCCTTTTGCAGGATTATGTGTTAGCAGGGAACTGGATGGGCTCTGGGTACCTTCCAGCACCTGCTTTTGAGGCTGATTGAACCTGCACCCAGGGATTAATGGTAGTGGGTTGTGGCACCTGGTTTAGTTAGACTCGATCTTTCCTTGTCTATGGGATGCTGGAAGATCATGGTGGCACCATGGGTGGCACAGAGCTCCATTCCCTGGGCTAACAGGGGCCCTCTGTGAGCGTGCAGGGTCCTGCTCGTGGCCATGGTGTCCCTGTGCTTGGGCAGTGGGAGTGACACAGGGGACTGTCACACCAGCAGCCCCGGGACTCCCGTGTGCCCCACTGCCAGGTTCATGAGTGGAGCCTCTTCAGAACCTGGTGGGGCTGGTCAGGGTATGGCAAGGAGGACCCAGCTCCCGTCCTGGCTGTGTCTGACTTACTCCTTCATTCCTTCTCCTCCTCTCTTCATTCTCCAGGTTAAATTTCTAAACCCTCCAAGTGTCTTTACAGACTGTAGAGCCAGGATGTGGGATTTACATGTTGGGAGTGGGGTTGCAGGGCATTGCATGTGGGTGTTCACAGCTCCATTAATGAGCTTGGATGCCTCAACAGGACGAGCTTCCAGCCTCTCCAGAGCTGGAGAAGAACATCCAATCCCCTCTGCAGAGACCGCTCCTGCTCCTCTGAGAATTGACTTTGAAAGCCTTTGCAAATTGAAATGAAAAATGTTTTTCCTTCAGAAAATGGTTCTGCTTTGGCTTTATGTGAACCACAACAGCGGGTCCCCTTGGATCCTTGTTCCATCAGGGTTTATCTCCTGGGGAATGAACAAGAGAGTTAGAAAGAAAAGATAAAGATGGACTGAGAGTTTCTTGTCCCAGAGAAACCCAACTGGAGCAGTCAGGGAGGGCTACAGCTGCCACATGGCATCAGGAGGTGGTGGCTGGGAGGTGAGGTGGTCCCAGGATGGGAGAAGGAAGGTGGTGAGTACCTGAGAGACATCAGGGCGTGCACTGGCTGGGCTGCCTCACCTTTGAGGGACACAGAGTCAGGGAAGCCAGGGAAAAGCAAGATCCTGACCCAGGAGTGGTGCAAGGCATCAGACACCCTGGGGCTGCAGGGACCCCTGAGGACACTCCAGAGCCCCAGGCCTGCAGGGACCTCCAGCTGCCAAGTGAGGTCCCAGAGTCCCAGGGCTCCAGTGAGATCCAAAAGCCTTGGGGCTGCAGAGACCTCTGGGGTCTCAGAGAAACTCCAGAACCCCAGTGACACCAGAGCCATGGAGCTGCAGTGAGTCCAGGGGCCCCAATGGGACCCCAAAGCCCCAAAGTTACAAGGATCCCCAAGATCCTGGGGAGACTCCAGAGACCCAGAGAGTTCCCACAGCCCTGGGGCTGCAGAGAACCACATGGTAGGGGTGGGGAGTGATGAGAGCCCAGAGCCCTGGTGAGCCCCAGATCTACAGGGACCCCTGGGTGCCTGAGAGACCCCAGAGCCCCAGGGCTGCAGGGACCCCTGAATTCCTGAGAACCCCCAAAGCCTTGGGACTGCTGAGACTCCCGGGTGCCTGGAGAGTCCCCAGAGTCCCTGTGAAACCACAGAGACATGGGGGCTTCAGAGACACCCCAGCCACGCCCGCATCCAACCCAATCAAGTTAAAACCCACCTCCAGTTCCCTCGGGCAGGGCCACTCTATTCCTCGCAGGAAGACCATGTCCCCCACACGGGTGACATCCCCAGGCCAGTGCCACCGTGCGCAGGTCCCTGCTGCCGCTGGCCCCGCGTGTGCAGTCTGGTGCTCACCCACTGGGTGTCACGCGTGCTCCACGGACCACAGCGACAGCGACAGCGACATGGCCAGCACCGAGGAGCGCCGGGGAAAGGGGCAAGCCGAGGGACAGAGAGGAGCCCCGGAGCCGTGTCCCCCCGCTCCACGCTGATGTCACCAGCTCATCTGCAGAGGTGGAGGCGGTGGCTGGGGCTGTGTCTGACCTGGGTGCCCCACACTGGTGCTAGGCAGGTGCTGGCTGCACCCCAATGTGTCCTCTTAGGGTGGCAGCAGGGGTGGCTCTGCACCCCTGTGCTCGGTGTCCCCGCTGCTCTGAGCTTTTCTGTGGCATCCCAGGGACATCCCAGTCTTGGCAGATCAAGGGGATTTGGGGTGATTTGCACCTCAGTTTCAGGCTTTGTATTACTGGTCCCAGTTAAGGGTCTTCAGGACAATGGGCATGCTGGGGGCATGCCCCTCTCAGAGCCAAGGAGCCCAGAGTGGGGACCCCACTGTAAATTTTGCCATTAAGAACAGGATGGGATGAAGATGCAGAAATTTTCGTTTTCCTCCTTACTCCTGCCTGGCCTTGCTATTGCATCCTTCCTTCTCCTGGCAGGATCCGAAGAGCAGAGCCCATCAACACCCTCAGGTACCCTGAGTCCTCCCAGTGAGGGGGACAGGGCAGGGATAGCATGAACACCCTCCTTCTGGGACCACCAGCTTTAACAAGGAGCTTTTTCTGCCACTTCAGGGTTTTCTGGTGTCAGAGAAAAGTATGCATGTGTGGGGTTGCTCCCCAGAGTTCTCCTTGGAGATCCATGTCCTCCTACAACTGCGGTGATGCCAGGGCAGGGTTCTGCCCTGGGATGCTCCTCCCGCTGTGTGTGTCTCACATACCCATGTGCACAAAGGACACTGACACATGTGTGATACATGGCATGGAAAGGCAGCACCCTGGGTCATGTGTGGACACAGTTGTGGAGCAGTGATGTGCTCATGGGACACATGCAAGGACATCCAGCAGGCACCTGTGGCTCCTCCACACACTGGTGGCACAGACACCACTGACACAGTGTCTCTGCACACGTGTTAACCACCTACACATGCCCAGCTGGCCAGCACATGTGTGTCAGCACATGCAGCTGGCAGATACACACCCCATGGCTCCAGCTGGGGTTCTGGGGCCTTCCACAGGTGCTGAGCACCCCCACACCTCTGCACATACCTGTGTGCACACACAGAGGGGTGAAAATGTGCTCTGTCGCTGTGCAGACATGTGTGCACCCTGCAGCTGTGTGTATTCGATGCTCCTCAAAGTCCTTTCCTTAACCCACTCCCATCTCCTAAGCCTTCTTGATGCATCCTGCTTCCCATTTCCCTCCTGTCACCATCTCTGGACTGTGACCCTGTGTCAGCTCATTTCCTGTCTCTCCTACCCTCCCATGCTGCTTTTATCTGAATCCTTCTCCTCAGGGCTGCTCAGGGGAAGCCTTGTATCACTCCTGGTTTTCCCTGAAGCATCCCTCCCTGCCTGCTGTCATCCTGGGCCCCCATGCCAACCCTGGCTCCCCAAACTCCTGCTCTGCTCCCCCACGATATTTCCAGCCTGGCAGACAGGGATGTGGCAGCCTCAGCCAGGCTCACCCAGCTGCCAGGCCAGGCCAGAGCTTGTTTGCACAGTGCCCCAGCCGGGCATCAAGATGATTTAAAAGGACTGTGAAAAATGTAGTTATTTTTTCCCCTTTCAGCTGCGAGTCAATACTCGGGGAAGGATGTTTAATTATCTTTGTCACCCTCCTAAATCTCTTTATGAGAAGGTTTGGCTGCAAATCTCCACATCATTTCAAAGTTATTGGCTTGCGCAGTGCACAGCGACACAGTAAATTAGCTGGTCAGAGCTGGCGTGGGTGCTCCCACCACTACCAGTCCTGCATGTGGCTGGTCCCTCTCATCCTGGGGCTGTGACAGGGTGGGTGGCAGCAGAGAACACCCCTGATAGCTCAGGAGTTGGTGCTGATGTATCCTCTGGGTGTGGGCATCACCCTGTTGAGATGCCCTGGTATGTGCCCCATCCCTGGGGACAAGGCATCTCCTGTGGGGTGCAGGACCACACAGGATCCAGGGGACACTGGACAGCCAGGGCCACCCCAGGGTGACCTCCTGCACCATGAGGTCCACTGTTCTCACTCTGGTGTGATACTTCCAGCACCTGCTTCCAGACACTCTCCCCAGCTGTGGGAACATTTTCCCCAGAGCCAGGGCTGTGGTTACTCAGTGCCCTTACCCCCACAGCTGGCAGGATCCCCCAGGCTGACCCAGTGTCATCCTTGGCTGAGAGGTGAACCAGCATGGGGCTGAGACATCTACGTGCTCGGTCCACCCAGCTGCTCTGAGCCTCCCAACCTCTCCATCCCTCCACCTCGAAGGCAGAAGGAAGCTCTGGTGAGTGGGCTGAGATCCAGCTGTGGGCGCTGCTGGCGTTCCCCAGGCAGGACCCACCCTGGGCACAGGCACACGGCTGGGTGCTGCAGGGCACAGTGAAGGTGAGGGATGCAGAGCGAGCACAGAAAATGGGCTGCAGCCCCCCCACCCCTCAGCATCGCTGGAGGCAGCACCCAGCACCCACCATGCCCTAACCCCCCCCGTTCTCATGCAAAACCAGAGCCGGGGCTGGGCTGGAGGCCTGAGATACGCCAGAACAAAATACCACCTTCCCGATAATGCCTTTTATTGGACTAGGTGACACGCAGGCTTTAGGGGGATAGCGGGAGAATCCTCTCGGCTCATCCTCCGAAAGGATTTCCACAGCCCTCCCGGCGGCTTGTCAGAGCTCGGCGCCGAGTCCCTGAAGAGTTATTACCTCCCGACGCAGGGCTGTGTCTGCCGGGAGCTCAGCGGCGTCCCTGCCCCTCTTCGCTGCTTAGAAAGATTACGCCGCCTTGGAATAAGCTCCGTGGAGCGCTGCCGCCGTCGCATCAGACAGGGGCTAATCAGAAAATTAGCAGGGAAAGAAAACTTTGTGGCAGGAACTTATCTCCGAGCGGGAGCGTTGTCGCTCCGGCTTCTGCTGCTCCCGCTGTTCCCGCTCCTCCCGCGCTCAGCCCCGGCTCCTGGGACAAAACTTCCTCGGGTTGCAGCGCTGAAACGTGGCACAAGTGTGAGGTATGAGGTGGTGTGTGTGCACACGTGTAGGTGCAGCGTGTGTGAACACATTTGGTCACATCTTAGAACCACAGAATCCCAGAATGGTTTGGGTTGGAAGGGACCTTAAAGCCCCTGCCANTCTGGGCTGGGTCATGTCCAGTCTTTCCCCCCCAGCCCCCAAGTTCTTCTCCCAGGGCTGTTCCATCTGCTCATCCCCAGCCTGGATTGGTCCTGGGGGTTGTCCTGACCCAGGTGCAGCACCAGCACTTGGTCTTATTAAACCCCATGAGATTCCTACGGACCACTGCCCGAGCTTGTCCAGGTCTCTCTGGATGTCCCCATCCTTCAGGGACACCTGAAGGACACATCTGAACACATGTGTATGTGCATTCAGGTACATGTGGTCACACACGGGCACCTTGGCACCTCTCCCCTCCCTGGCTGAGTGATGTGTCCCACCTTGTGCCACAGATGCTGTGCCCACTCAGGACAGAGGTGATGTCACTCCTGCACTGTGGTGACATGAGTCTCCACACCGTGGTGGCATCCTGGGGAACAGTGCTGGACACCCTGGGATGTTCCCAGTGCCACCCCACCCTGTGCCATTGGGGCAGGAGCTGGGGGGGGGGGAGGGATCGGCACAAGGTGATTAAAATGCGCTGTTTGTGTTATTTCAGCCCAAGCGTCAAGAGAGTTACGGGGCACTGAGCTAGAAAATGGCATTTACAGAACCCTCCTCCTGCCACCCCCAGCCCCGACCGTTGCAGACGTCATTAGTGCCATGTAGGCACGTGCAGGGCAGGGGGCAAACATAGGGGAAGGGCTGGGACCTCTCCCCACCTCCCCCAGCCCTGCAGACCCTCCATGGAACCCTAAACACAGCCAGAGGGGAAGGACAGGGATCCTTCCTGCTGTCCCCAGCCCTCCAGCCCCACCCTGGGACCCCAAACACACACGGGGGGCGGGGACCCCTCCCCATCCTCCCCAGACCTGCAGCTCCTCTGTGGGACCCCAAATGCAGCCACGTCCTAGTTCGGGGCCTCTCAGTGGTGGCTCCCATGTGGCTCAGCTCTGTGACACAGTGGTGTTGGTGGCACTGAGGGCATGGGGACAGAGACCATGCTGGGACTCCCGTGCCCCCTGCCTGGAGCTGGGCAATACCAGCAGCCCCACCAGGCCACGGCCACGGTCACAATTCAGGGACAGCGGGTGCAGCCGTAGCAACAGTTACTACGATTCCCTTTTCCCATTCCCTCTTCCCTACTCCAGCGTCTTCCCATGGCAGCTCGGGCGCTGCCGGGGATGTGTTTACAGGCAATTAAAGCTCATTAATCGCGCGCAGAAACAACAGAAGCCCCGCGGCAATGTCTGGGGGGTGGGGGGGAGGGGGACGAGTCCCGCTGGGGACAGAGCCAGACATGGCCATCCTTGGCACATCCAGGGGAATGTGGGGGGCGAGCGAATGTCTGCACCCCCCTGGGGTGATGCTGAGCTGAGTCTGGCACGGAGGCAATGGGTGATGCGGGATGTGCGTGGGCACTGCGGTGGGTCTCGTGATTAACCCAGGAACCAAGTGCTGCCAACACCAAACTGAGAGGCCAAGGGGATCAAGCCCCCAGCTGCCTCCTCCTTCGGGGGTACCAGCCCCGTCCCCTTCCTACAGCCCAGCGCTGTGCCGGGGGGAGGAATTTGTCTTTGCTCTTGGCAGGTGGGAACAGAACAGGGTCTTGCTCGAGGCTCTGCTTGCACGTGTCTGAGCAGAGCTGGCACGGGCAGGGGCTGAGCCGCTGCTCCCGAGCTCAGAAAAACAATAGCATTTGGTAGCAGGAGGAAAAAACTTCTCCCGGATTGAAATGATGCTTTGATTGGGAACAGATGCGGGAGATAAGGGAGGAGGCAGGTACCCGCATGGATACGGCACAGGGCCAGCCGCCAGCCTGCTCCTGGTTCCTCGCTGCAGGGAAGGGAAGAGTCCCTGGAGGTGGCTGGTCCTCAGTTTCCTGTTGTCCTACCTGCTCCAGAGCTGCTGGGATAAACTCGGGCTGCCTGTGCAGGGAACAGGAGTAGCTGGAGGATCGAGAAGGGCCTGGGATGCACCCGGCTGCTGGATACAGGGGTTTGGGTCCAGTCCCGGGTGGCAGGGTGTGCAGGGTATCCTACATCATTCCTGGGGGATGAGCTATCTCTTGGCTGTGTGGGGGTCACGGGCAGGGGGGATTCACGTGGAAGATGCTCTGCCGCACTGGAAGGAAGCTGCAGGCTCGGGATTTATCCTGCCAGGAGGGATGTGTGTGAGGCTGAGCCCTGTGCCACACACACTGCTGCAGGACCAGCACAAGAGGTGCAGTGAGGATCCTTCTGTGGCTTCCCCCTCCTCTTCCTCTTCTTCCTCCTGCTCCAGCACTGACAGCAGGGCCCAGCAAAACAAGCTACAGCTCTGCCAGGCGGAGGCCAAGGGCACGGCTCAGAATAAAGACTAATCATGCTGCTGCTGAAATTCCATGCCCCCTGCCCTCCTGCCTGCAGAGAGGCTGGCGTGTGTGGAGCCGGGTCCTGGGGTGCTGGCAGAGATGCTCGGGGGCATGCTGCTGTCAGTGGGAGATGGAGAGTGGCTTGGCAGGGCCTGACCTTGTTCTGGCTCTCCATCCCTCCCTCTGGGTCTCCCTCCTTCCTGCGGGCCTGTGACAGAGGCTGGTGTGGGGAGCAGGAAGGTGCAGGAGGGGTGTGGATTTGCCCACTGCTGGACCTGGCTCAGATGGGCAAGAATGTCCTGCCATGCAATCAGGGGGGAAGAAAGCACCCACCCACCCTTTGGAAACACCCAAATTCCTCCAGCAAGATCTGCAGAGGGTCACCACCCACCTCTGAGGCAGTACAAGCCTTTTTCCCACTGAAAGCCAGCTCCCAAGGCTGGGAGGTGGCAGTGCCCTCATTCCTGAGAAAGGATGCAGCACGGTGGGAAGGGATGCAGACCTCACCCAACTTCCCTTCAAGGCTGCAGGCACCCACCCAACCCCACATCCCCCCACTGCCCCACCATGCTCTGCCCCAGTGCTGGGCAAGACAGGGCTAATGGGGGGCTGCTCGCTGACCCCCGGGCCCAGCTGGGGGGTGGCAGGATGAATACTTACATGACCCAGAGAATCGGGGTGCCCAGCACCCCATGCAGCTGGGAAGGGATCCATCCCGCCTCTCACCCTGGCTCAGTGGCAGGCAGCACCAGTGCCGGTGGGAGATGCTTGGCCCACTTTAACCCTTTCCCTGGCACCTCATGATTGCCAGCGGGCTGGGTCCCCGCGCCCCCCGCCCTCCACAGCGGATCCGGCGGGAGGCAATCGGCAGGCGCACGCTGCAGAGCGGCGCTTTTCTTCTCTAATCTTCTTATTTCATTTTAGCATTTACAATACACCCAGCCGGTAATCCTGACATCAAACACGCCACGCGCACTTTCAAGCTGCACCGACGTCAGGCTGCGGGAGCGCTGGCAGGAGCTGGCAGCTCCGACGTCTCCAGATAACACGCAGGAGAAAGACAAGGAAAGCTGCTCTGCCAGCAGCATGAGCAGGCACTGGATGCTGTGCCCTCCAGAGCCCTTCAGCCACGCACACGGTGCCCCTCGGGGCTGTGGGGGTCTTGCTGTGGGGGTGCCCTGGGTGCAGGATCCGTGGCTGGTGTGAGGTGGGTGCTGGTTGTTCATGGCAGGTTTTGTCTTGAGTGAGAGGTTGGAGACAAAATCACTCCAGGGGGCAGCCCAGGGGGCAGGAGCTGAGCTGGGTGACGCCGGGGGTGTCCATTCATCCACCTCCCTTCCCCCTGGAGCTGTGCAGAGCTCTAGGCAATCCCACTGCTGGAATACCCTGGAGGGTCTTCCCAGCCTTCACCTCACTGGAGCATCCTTTGGTGACTGGGCATGGCAGCTGGACCTTGGCTGGGGTACCTGGGACACCCATCTGAAATGCTGGGATGTGCCCCCTCCCCAGTGGGAGGGCAGGCAGGGGCAGCTGCATGCTTGGGGTTGGGGGTACAGTGTCTGATACCCAGCATCCTCCACATGGCCCATGCACTGGGGCTGGGGGCAGAGACCCAAGGGCTGGACAGTCAATGATGCTCATGAACCCCTTTCCCTGCTCCTCTGTCACCAGCTTTTCTCTGATGAACATCAGCTGCTGGGACAGAAATTCCTGAGCCTGGTGAGGCCCTGGCACAGGTTGCCCAGAGAAGCTGTGGCTGCCTCATCCCTGGAAGTGTCCAAGGCCAGGTTGGATGGAGCTTGGAGCGACCTGGTCTAGTGGAAGGTGTCTCTGCCCATCGCGGGGGGTGGAACTGGATGGGCTTTAAGGTTCCTTCCAACCCAAACCATTCTGGCATTCTGTGAAACACCTCCCTGCTCCCACTGGTGCTGAGATTCACCAGTATTTACCGAGTCCTGGGGGTGGCTTTTCTTCCCCTGCCTGGTGTCCTGCACTGAGTTTCCAGCCGCTGGGAGATTCCTGGAGTTTTCTTGGAGCTGAAGTGCCCAGCAGGGCTAGATCAGAGAGAGAGAAATGAAGGGCAGAGAGAGGCAGAAAAGCCTGAGAAACCATTAATCCACCCTCAGGCCCTGGCGAGGTTGGGATTGCTGCCTGGCTCCCTCTCATGGGGGGTTCCCGAGGGCACTCCAAGGCTCAGGAAGGACTTACCACGGCAAAGCACCCTAATGCCCTGTGCCAGGGTGGTGCCCTGTGCCCATGCAGCCTCACCATCCTCTTCCTCAGCCCATGCAGGATGAACAAGCCCAGCAAACACATGCTCTGCCTGGTGCTGGGGGATGTGAGGAACGAGGATGAAGAGAAGGGCAATGGCTCACGTCCCCATGCAAACCTCAGTCCCTGCCAGCCTCTTCCTCAGTGCCAGGTGGGCCCCCAGTGTGGGGTTGCCCCCCAGGGAACAGTCTCAGGTCTAATTCATGTCTTGATATTTGGGATTTAATCAGCACTAAATAAGTAGCGTTTTCCCCCCCCCCCCTCTCTTTTAAGGCAGAGAAGAGCTGCGACTCAATAGGAATTAATTTGCCTAATTAGCGTCTTTGGGAAGCTCTCCCTCCTGCGCATGCCCTGGCAGGGGTGGGGGGGATTCCAGGGCGTGGGTAGTGGAGGCTGTGCCTGGTGGGGTGAAGCCCAGTATCCTGGTTGTCCCACTTCCTGCTGGTCCAGACAGCACTGCCCAGTGTCCCACAGGATCCAACCGGGATGCAGCTGTAGAGCATCAGGGGATGCCCATCACTGTGGTGGCATCCACCAGCCCCACAGGGGTTGGTCATGGTGGGCACAGGGTGGGGGCCGGTTGGGGGGGTGCAGGAGCAGGTGCCTGACAGGGAAGATGAATGGTTTTAATCACTCTGCTTACAGGGCACCATCTGAAGTTTCGTGTAAGTTATGATAGCGACAGTTTGCACGAAAATTGTATTTCCAGGCTTCATTGACTGGCTTAATGAGAATCTTTACGTGTCAGATATTAAATTAAGAAATTAAAGAGCTGTTTCAGTGTGTATAGACTCCTTCCCTCGCACTGAGCTGCTTCTTCCAGATCAATCAGGAACGCGCCTCTAGAAAAGATGGGAGAAGCCTTTGATTTTCTGTCACCGGGGAAGTGAATCTAATACGCGTTGGCACCTAATTCATGTTTTATTAAAAGGCATGAGGTGGATGCTGCCGGCCCCCACCTCTGCCCGCTGCCCTCTCCCCGTCTGCGCCGCTCTGGGAGGAGGGAGTATCCTTGGCTCTGCCATCCTTGGCTCTCTGTGCTGCCTGGCTGTCACCTGTGTCCCAAATGCCAGCATCCCAGGGCTGGGGGGGATACTGGGGGGCACTGGCTGTGCTAGCCAGAGATTTGGATAAAGCCACATGGGAATGACTAGGTTGGAAAATATTGCTCCTCTCCCTGTTTTAATTTCTGAACTGGCTGAGTTTGACCTGAATTTACTGATGCTTTTGGCCTTCCCTCAAATTTTGCGGGGAATGGGTGCTTGGCCAACAGGTTGCCAGTGGGTGAGGAATGGGAAAGATGTCACAGCCATGGGGAGGGACTCGGGTGGCTGGAGGACATGGAGCAGGCCATGGTCATGGACAGCCTCTCAGGCATGGTGAGCTGGACGGGGGCTTGCTTCCCTGGGGTTGCTGATCCAGAAGTTACTCTCCAGCATCCCTGTGCTGGATGTTTATCGCCAGGGATCAATGTCCCAAGGCATAGGTATCCAGGGACACCAGGGATAAAGGCCCCTGGTTAAAGGCACACAGGGACACTGGGGATAAATGCCCCTGAATGCATTCATCCAGGGGCACCAGGGATAAATCCCCCTATTCAGAGTCACATGGGGACAGTGCAGATAACCCTGGCAGCAGGGACATGCTGGGACAGTGCAGATAAGCTGGGGACACCAGTCAGCTCAGTCTGTTTGGGGAAGGAGTCCAGATGGGATGTGTCTGTGTTTCCTGATCTACCTGATCCCTGTCATGGAGGACCTTGGGGACACAGTCACCATCTCATGTGTCCCCAGGAGGAGGACAGGGGCCTCAGGCTCTCTCTGGATGCTTGGATGAGCTCCAATTCCTGGTGGTTAGCACACCTGGATGGAATCCCACTGCCTGGGCACTCTCCCAGTCCCCTTACCACATGTCCACCTTCCAAAGTCATAGGCGAGGACAGGAAGGCATCCCTGTTTCAAACTGTCTGTCAGGGCAAGAAAAATCCCACCTCCAGGCCCCTGAGCATGCCATCCATCTTCAGTTCCCCGTGCCAGCCCAGGCTTCTCCTTGTGTTAGGAAACTTTGAGTAAACAGCTTCATTTGGCACTAATATGAGCGGTGACATCGTTTGCCGTGTCAACTACCGATTCACTTCCATATGGCCCCATCAGTCATCCAGGCTTTTTTATTTTCTGATACTGCAATTGGAAGGGATCAACCTCCCCGCAGTGCTGGGTTGGGTTTGCTGTGTCTGACCCTGAGGCCCAAGGCTGAGGACCCTGTGTCCCCACAGCAGTGTGGTCCCAGTGTCACCAGGCCTCTCTCCACTGCCAGGGACTCTGTGCCCCTGCAGGAGGCTGGTCCTCGTGCCAGGGTCTTGGGTTCCCCACAAGAGGGTGGTCCCAATGCCATTAGTCTTCTCCCCACTGCTGGGGACCCCATGTCCTAACAGGAGGGTGGTCCCAGTGCCAGGGACAACATATCCCTGCAGGAAGCTGATTTTCATGCTCTTAGCCCTCTCCTCACCGTTGGGACTCTGTGTTCCCACAGGAGGCTGATCCTGGTGTCACCATTCCCATTCCTGGGGACCGAGGAGGCTGGTCCTGGTGCCAGCGTTGGTCCTGCAGGACATATGTGGGTGCAAAAGGGGATATGGGGGGAGCTGGAGCCACGGTGCTCCAGCTTCAAGGCTGCCAGGATGCCTGCAGGGAGGGTGCCCTGAGGATCCTTGTCCACCAGGACAGGGATGGGTCAGGACTGGGACCCATCTGTGCCGCTGTCCCCAAGCCATGGCCAGGCTGGCCGAGGTGCCGTCACCGCCCTCGCCAGCCCACCCCGGCAGCCGGGCACCCCGCCGGCCCTGCCTAAATGTCTCATTAGAGGGATTTGCGGGACTGCTGAGCCGGGCTGTAATCTGGCGCTTACCGTTCATTTGTTCCAGCGTCTCAGGCAGTCGGCAAAGGTCGTTGGATCTTTAATTACGGGGAGACAAGCGGCGGGCACAGCGGGGATGAGGAGCAGCTGCGGGCGCCGGGCAGGCAGCCCGAGAGCGGCAAGCGCGGCCGGCTAACGAGGGAAATGCTTTCTGCCCTCGGGACCCGGCAGACGACGCGAGCAGCATTGTCACAGCGGCGTTGTCACAGCCAGCCAACCCATGGCGTGGCTGTGCAGTGACCGCAGCTTCGCCTGGCATTGCCCTCTTCCTCCTCCTCCTCCTCCTCGGCGGTGTGTCACCTGCCCCGCAGCCCCAACCCTGCTCATCTCCTTCCCTCTTCCTGTGCTGTGGGACATGATGTGCCCAGCCCTGGGCACCCGGAGGTGGCGGGGCACACACCTCTGTGCATATCTGGGGGTACCCACCCCTCTCCGGGCAGCTTTGGGGTCACGGCTGTGCCTGTGCCAGTCTGAGCGGAGAGGCTGGAGCTCAGCTAGGACAAGCCAGAGTTCCCAACTGGCAAAATCACTGGGATGTGTCGACAGCTCGCGTGCCCAGGCAAGAGCGTGCGTGTGCTCCCTGCCCACAGATCCATGTCGGATGGAGGTGCCGGGTGTGGGAGCACTGCAGGGGTGTTGTGTGCTCCGTGCTGAACATGGGCTGTGTGTGCATGTACATACATCTCCCAGGGCTGAGCACTCACGTGTGTGTGAGCACGGGTGTGTTTCTCAGTGTTAAATGTCCCCAGCACAAAGGATGTGTGTGTATATTGTGTGTGTGTGTGCAGGGACATGGGCTGAATGGAGCTCTGAGCAACCTGCTCTAGTGGAAGGTGTTCTTGCCCATGGCAGTGGGGTGGAATGAGATGAGCTTTAAGGTCCCTTCCAACCCAAATCATTCTATGATTCTGTGATATGGGCTGAATTCCATGTTTACATGCATGTACCTCACTGGTGTGTGCACATGCCATGTACATATGTGTTCATGAGCTCCTGTGTGTGACCACCCAACACTTCAGGGACATGGTGCTACGTGTGCTGAGCCACATGGTGTTCGTGCTTAGGAGGGTCCCGAGGATGCTGTGTGGGTGACAGGGCTCCAAAGAGCAAGTGAAGGCAGGATGGGCAGTAGAGAGTCACACAATTATCTCTCCCCTGTGTCCGGAGCCATCCTGCTCCATGATAGTCATTAAGGGTCTGTTATATCCCGTGCTGACAGGTGGGATTAGTGCCCGACACAGATGCTCTGAGGCTCCAGTGGTCTTGGGGTGACAAGCAGTGACCGTGGCTTGTCCTGCCACCTCCCCCTGCCCATGTGCTCTGCCTGGCCCAGCCCCCTCCAGCCTGCCCCGGTGATGCTGTCCAGCCCCTGCACTGTCCCCACGGGCTGCCCAGCGTGCTGGGGGGAGTCCAAGGCTCTGCCCTCCGCTGCCGGGGGTCCCTCCAGCGCTCGGGGTGCCCTCGGGGCTGGCTGCAGCCTGAGTGACAGCCTGTCGCGTTAATGAGCCCCGTGCCAGGCGGGTTGGCTGACACCCGCGGCCACCTCCTCGGGCCATCCCTGGGGGCTCCCCAACGTCAGGCACGGCCGGGGGGAGGTCTGGAGCGAGCAGGGGGTGATACCGATGCCATGCTTTCTCCTGAATGCCACCGGGAAGCTGCCTGGCTTTGCCTGATCCCTTTGCTCACAGCAGCTCGGNTCCTCCTGTCTTGGCCCAGCATTTCTGGAGCATCCTTCTGACTCATTTATCACCATTTTTAGAGCATCCTCTTGCCTCAGGACCATCATTTCTAGAACATCCTTTTGTGTCAGCACCAGTATTTCTGGAACATTTTCCTGTCTCAGTCTTGTCCTTCCCAGAGCATCCTCTTGCCTCAGCACCAGCATTTCTAAAGGATCCTCTGCCTTGGCATGACTGTTTCTGGAGCATTCTCTGCTCAGTTCCTGCATCACTACAGCTGTGCCCCCCCAATTCCAGCTCCTGGCCCCATCCTTTCCAACAGTGAGGGGCCCTCATCCCATGTTTCCCTGTCTCCTATCTCTCTTCCTTCCTCCTACCTCTCAGTCGCTCCCTTGAAGACACACACGCCTAATCTGCTTGTTAGCCTATCCCTTCATCTAAAACCAATATGCAGCTGAATGCTGGAGATAATTAATTGATCAATTAGATAGAGAACTGCCTGTGCTCATGGCATTGAACACAGGGGGAGGGGGGGCTGTGCCAGCACACCTGGCAGTGTTCATGTCCTTGCCAGGGGGTGCTGTGTCCACACCTGGGTGTGCTGGTGTGTGCATAGAGCTGTGCCCACCCAGCTGTGCCCACCCAACTGTGCTCACCTATCCTGAGCACACCCAGCTGTGCCCACTGATGCTGAGCTCAGCATTACACACACCCTGCACCCCCACATCCCACTTCCCACCCTGCTTTGCTCACCAGCTGCAAAGGCATATCTGCAGGGGTCCCACCAAAGAGGACAGGCCACTAGACACGGTGACCATGGCGGGCTGGCAGCTGGCAGGGCTGTGGCCACCTGCCTGCCCCCAAGGACACAGGGGGTGCATGTGCAGTGAGGACCCTGACCCATGGCCCTGCTGCCCCCTAATCCAGCCTGGATGTGGACAAGGGATGTGGCAGTGCCAGGTGCAGGTTAGGGCACTGCAGGCACCTCATCACTGTGCCATATACACCGTGTGAAATGATGACAGTCTGCAAAGCTGGGAGGGTGCAAATGCTCCAAATCCTACCTGGGGGCCTCCTGCACCCCAGCATTTCCTGGTCCCCAACACCCCACTCCTCCTGGGTGTTGCTGTGCCTGGGTGCCTCCGAGCATCCCAGAGCATGTAGTGGGATGCTGAGTGCCCAGGAGGGTCCCAGCTGTCAGGGTGGGTGCCCCAGCACACCAAGGAGGGGCTGCCAGGGAGGCAGGGCGCCGCGGGGAAGTAAATAATGCAGCAAACTCATGTCTGCCAACCCCCTCCTCCCCGGGCTTTGAAAAGCAACACATTACCCTGATCTCCAGACATGAGTTTTTGTCACCAAACAGGGTGATGAGGAGACTTTGAAGCAAATACAAACACCGGGAAAGGGAATACATAAGAAGAGAGTCGTGTGTTCTCTTCAGAAAACAATTGCGGTGTCAACTACACGGAGCAGCTCCACGGAGGGGGAGCTGCTAACCAGGAACCTGACAGCCCCAAACGCCGGGAATTATCATCAAAATAATGAAATCATCCCTCTGCTGACAGGGTTCTGGTGCCTTCCCCCTTCCAGGCCACACAGGAAGCCCCTTCACCTCCTTCCCTTGTACCCGACCTTGCCCAGGTGCTGTGTGTGCCCCCATCTCTGTGCCCCAATGGGTGCCCTGTGGACACCATTGTCCCAACTGGGGACAGATCCCCTCTGCACCCACCTGTGCTTTGTCACCTGCATGCACAGTCCTGTCTTGCACGTGCACCCTTGCACCACCTCCTGTTTTATGTCTATCCTCACACCTTGCACACTCACATCCCACACACTTCCATATGCTCTCATTCCCCATGGATGCTCTCACACCTTGCACGCCTTGCACACTTCACCCCCATGGTCCTGCACATGCCCTACCTGTGTGTTCCCTTCTCCCTGACACCCTCTCTGAAGCTCCATAAATAACATATACGTGTGTATGGATGTAAAGGCAGTGCTACATATAGACTGGGAGATAGTATAGCTCGGTGGCAGGTCCCTCTCTCTGTCTGGATTTCACTTGGACATTTAAGGTGAGAATTCAGGAAGGATTTGGAGGATCTCTCTTTGAGCTAGGCCTTGTGTTGGATGGGCTCAGGGCAGCCCCTGGGAGCTTGGGAAGAGCTGTCCCTGAGGGCACGACTGGCACTGGGGGTGCCTTGGTTTGAGGGTGCTGCCAGGAGGACCCTGGGGATCGTGGGGGAAAGTGAGGGCACCTTTGCGTGGCACACAGGCACCTCCTTGCCATCAGATGCACATGCACTAATTCTCTGCACACGCACTTGCACCCTGTGCACACTTGCAACGTGCACACAGCCACTGCACCAGCACTCCCACACCCTCACACTCATCCCTGCACCAGCACATCCATCCTGCTCACACTCATCCTTGGACAACTGTTCCTTCCCTGCCCACACTCATCCCTGTGCAAGCAAATCCACCTGCTCACACTCATCCCTGCACCAGCACATTCATCCTGCTCACGTCCCCTGCACGAGCACTCTCACCCTGCTCACACTCATCCCTGCACCAGCATTCCCACACTGTGAGCACCCCATCCAGCCCTGCACTCTTTGCACACTTATTCAGGCCTTGCACACCCCTTCACCTCTCAGTCACACCCTTGTGCCCTGTGTGGCCTCTCACATCCACCTTGCCCTTCCACACCTTCCACGTGTGCCCAGACACACCATATCTGATCACACCCTGCCCACACACCGTCCCCCGTGCCTTGCACACGTGTATCCTGGGGCACACTCACTGGCATGACCCCAATCCCACCTCTTCCCATCTCCGCGGCTCCATTTCTCACTCCTTCCTGCATTCCTGGACCCCAAACCTTGCTCAGCCCCCTGCCTGCAGGGCATGCTGGACATGCTGTCCCCGCACCCCTGCAGACACCTCTCCACATTCCCTCCTCCCCACTCTGCTCATCCTCAATCCACCCGTCCATCCATCCCTCCATCTGTCTGTCCGTCCATCCGTCTCCTGACACCTTCCCGTTCCCGGTGCTGTCGCTCTTCTCCTCCCTCTTTATCTCTTGCTCCCAGCTGCTTCTCGCCCCTCCCCGCTGCTCCCTCCATCCCTCCTCTCCCCATCCCTCTCTCCCGCCGCGGTTATCGCTCCTTCGCACACATCCCTCCTCCCTCCCTCCTTCTCCTCATCCTTTCTCCCTTCTCACACGCTCCCCTTCTTCCTTCTATCCCCACCGCTCATCCCTCCATCCCCACATTTCATCCCTCTCCATCCGCCACCTCTCTCGGGCACTTCGTGGTCCAGCCTCGGGGCCGCCACCCCGCCCGGCCTCCCGCGTCCCCGCGTCCCCCGGCTCACGTGTCCCCTCGGTGTCCCCTCCGTGCCCCGTTTTACCGCGCTGCCGCAGCCTTTAAAGTTTCAATCAGGCTCGGCTGGGAGAGGCGGGGAAGGCTGCGCCTCCCGCTCCCAGCCCCGCGACGCCGCGCTGCCACTCTGAGTGCTCCCGCCTTATAAATTTTACATTATTACCCTCTTTAAAGTATATAAAATAACTATTCATAAATTATTGAGGGGAAATTTAAAATACTACAAATGTTTATAAATGTTTATCAAGAGGTCTTCAGAAGTGAGCGAGCGGAGCCTGAGTGACTTCCCACGGCTGGCAGGAGCACGGCAGCCGCCCTGCCCCTGCCCACGGGGGGATTTTGGGAGGACCCCCAGCTGGAGAAAGGCGCGGGCTTCCACAGCCTTGTTAATTCATGTCCCCGTGGATGGTGAGGAACAAACACATCCGTGTGCTGCCTCCTGCTGCCAGTGGTGCTCCATGTCTGGGTGGCCCCATCGTCCGCCGAGGTGTGACCCTGTTCTGGGGTTGCCCCCGGGCAAGGACAGATGGCTTGTCCTGCTGGGAATATCTCCTACCCAGCGGGGGACATGTTTTGCCCTGCTGGGGACCTGTGCTGGTCTATCGGAAATGCATTCTGGCCCACTGGTGGCATGTCCTACCCCACTGGGATTCATCCTGCCCTGCTAGGGACACATCCTGAGACATGGGGACATGTCCTGGCCCACTAGGCACGTGTCCTGCCCCACTGCAAACCTGTCCTGCCCTGCTGGGGATATGTCCTGACCCTTGGGAGACGTGTCCTACCCTGCTGGGGACACATTCTGCCCCTCTGGGGACATGTTCTGCCCTTCTGGAAACATATCATGGTCCATTGGAGACAAGTTTTGACCCACTGGGGACATATTTTGACCCACTGAGGACATGTCTTGTCCAGTTTGGGGGGATGTCCTGCTCCACTGAGGGTGACTCCTGTCTCCCAGGTCACAGGCTGGCTCAGGGTCCCCAGTGAGGGACCGAGTGCCACACAAACCCCACCATGCACACCCAGAGGTGCAGGTACCTGAGTGAACACAGGTGCCCATGTAGTGCCAGCTGGCTCAGTCTTGGCACAGCTGCAGGCACGTCCTGGTTAGTGCTGATACCTGCTGGCAGCAGTGCCAAGGCGAGGAGGGCATGGCACAGTCCTGGAATAACCACAGCACAGCCCTGGCATAGCCATTGCACAGCTCTGGCATAGCCATGGCACACCCCTGGAGCAACCATGGCACCGCACTGCCACAGTCATGGCACAGCTCTGGCACTCTCGAGATCCTGCACATCTTCTGCTCCCCTTCCCATGGTGATCCAGGATCCAGGGGTCACTCTCAGGAATAGTGTGACTGCCAGAGAGGTGCCAGGGTAGGAACCACCTATCTAGGGATAGTGCAGTGATGGGGACAGCCTTGTCCCTGTGCAAATCACAATGACACACAACACACACATAGCAGGTGGGTACCACAGCTACTGGGAAGGACCAAAGCACTGGAGACGTTCTCTGGACTGGCCACTGTGGGAAGCCCAGCACAGCCTGGAGACTGTGCCCACCACGGGGTGGCAAAGGAGCTCTGCTTAACCCCAGTGAGTGGGTCTGCCAAGTGTGCACAACTCGTGCGTGGATGCTCAGTGATCCCACAGCTCCCAACAAGAGCTGCCTGCAGGGATTGTGTTTAAAGCGCCGGCTGATTGGGGTAATCATGGGAGCAGAGAGTGCATTAGCTGTGAAGGTTTATAAAGGGAAATTAAAATAAAATTGGATGTGACAGAAAAGTACATGGAAAATTAGTATAAGAATATGAATATTTATGGCTGTGGGAGCACGCACGGGGAAAGTGCTCCTCTGCTCCCGGCCACCCTCCTTGCCGTGGGGCTTGGGCAGGTCCTGGGGCAGCACTGGGGTATGGGGTGGGCACGTTGTTCTCCACCTTTGTCACGTTGTCACCACGTTGTCACTGCCTTTCGTGGGGGCTTCAGCGATGATGAAGGTTGTGACATCTCAGTGGTGTGCCCAGGGGTGTCTGCGGGGCTGGTGTATCCCGGTGTTGGTGGTGGCACTGGCACAGGGACGGAGACCAGCGCAGCTCAGGAGCATTGATGGCAGCAGAGAGGAGGGGATTGGCACCGTGCAGTGCTGGCACACACCGAGACTGCTCATCCAAGAATTAGGGCACTAGGACAGAGCTCAGCCTGCCAGGATGGCAGGGCACGGCTCTCCTCCTGCCCGCTGGGGCTCTGCCCACTCGGCCGGGCTTTGAGGGCTTGCACCACACCCTGCAGCCCCCCAGCCCCTGCTGGGGACAACACGCCCCCCCACAAGAGCAGGGACTGCTCCCAGCATCCCTGCCCGCCCTGCCACGGCCCCGCTGCCGGACCCGGGGGCAGCCATCCCACTGTCCCCTCCCTCTGCCACACTTAGAAGCCATTAAAATAATTGAATGCTTTAAATATTCAGCGCTCGGCTTAAATATTCATCAGCAAAGTTATTCTGATTGCTAAACTGCATCAGCACAGGCTGGGAGATGGTTCCTCTCCACAGAGCTCCCCTCACCCCCCCCGTGCACAGCCGTGAGCAGCCCGACCCTCACATGGGCACACACGGGGACAGACACACCTACACACGTGTGTGCACACATGTGCATGTGCACGAACACATCATGTGTGGGAAAGCACATATGCAAATACTCCCAGAGTGGGTGTGGGCACGGGGAGCACTGGCAGCAAGTTTAGGTGACTGGTTGTCCCCCACACCTGAGCTGGGCTCCCCTGGTGAGGCTGGGACAGGTTCTCAGTGTCCCCGTCCCTGTCTACCCTGGCACCAGCAACCTAAATCCCACCACTCCGGGTGTTCCCAGCAGCCTCAGACTGGTGTCACCCGGGCTCCTGGCAGGGACCCTCTTCACAACATTCACCTCTACTATAACCACTGTGAAATCTGTGTGATGTGAACCCCAAGTTCCTGGGCAGTCTCTGCTGCAGGGGTGCATGGCAGGGTGCCGGGGTGGCATCCCCGAGCCAGCACTTGCATTGTTTAGGTGTTAGTACAGGGAGGGAGGACAGGTTAAGGACTGATTCCTAATAATGAGAGGTAGTCCAAGTGGAGCTCGTTGCCTGGGAAGGCATTGCTTTGAACCCTTCCTTGCTCCCCAGGTACCCCTGTCCTTGTGCTGCTGCCAAGTCACCATGTGCTGTGGGTTGGAGACCCAGAGGTGCCTTTGGGCACCAAAGGAGGGTTTGATTTCATCTCTGCCAGGCTGTTCCACCCAGCTGGGCCTGTTGTAGCCCCATCTTTATCATTCCTAAGTGCCTGCTGCACAACCCCATCCCTCAGGCTGGTCGATGGGGGGATATTCTCTGCCAGCTCTGCAGATGTGGCACCATGTGTCACTTCTGAGGGTCATCATAGAACCATAGAATGGTTTGGGTTGGAAAGGACCTTAAATCTCATCTCATCCCACCCCTGCCATGGCCTGCGACACCTTCCACCAGCCCAGGTTGCTCCAAGCCCTGTTCAACCTGGCCTTGGACACTTCCAGAGATGGGGCAGCCACAGCTTCTCTGGGCAACCTGTGCCAGGGCCTCCCCACCCTCACAGGGAAGAACTCCTTCCCAATGTCCCATCTAACCCTTTCCTCTGTCAGTGGGAATCCATTCCCCCTTGTCCTGTCCCTCCATTCCTTGTCCCAAGTCCCTCTCCAGCTCTTCTGGAGCCCCTTTAGGCCCTGGAATGGGCTCTGAGGTCTCCCTTGAGCCTTCTCTTCTCTGGGCTGAACACTCCCAGCTCTCCCACCAGGGGTGCTCCAGCCCTTGGAGCACTTCCATGGCCTCCTCTGGATTCACTCCAAGAGCTCCATATCCTTCTTGTGCTGAAGTCCCAAGAGCTGAAGGCAGCACTGCAGGTGGGGTCTAACAAGGGCAGAGTAGAGGTGGAGAATCCCCTCCCTTGACCTGCTGGCCCCTCCTGTTTGGACACAGCCCAGGATGATGCTCAGTCTCAGCCCTATACCCATGCCCTTGGCTCTGACTCCACTCACTGCTGAGAATTTTCTTGGGCCACAAATGCTGCCCAGGATGGCAAGAACTGGGCTGTGTGGAGAAGAGCACCAGTGGAGCATCCCCTGCAAAGCCAGGGGTCAAAGTGGGACTCCAAAAGCACAGAGAGCTCTGCACCACACCAAGGCTCTCGTTCTCCTCATCTTCTGCTGAGCTTGACAGCACTCTGGTATTACTTTCCATTAGGAGACAAAAGATCATTGCTTGACACCTGTATTCCTGGAACTGAGCAACTCAGCTGAGAGAAGCAAGAGGAAGAGAATCAGGAGCTGATATAACCCCTGGCTGGGAGCAAATGATGCTCTGAAAAGAAGAAAACAACTTGTCAANGTCGGGGGGCTCGGGGGGCTTGGGGGGTCCCAGCCCCAGGGGCCAGACCCTGTCCATGCTATGGCTCAGCTGGACCCCAAAGCCCCCCGAGCCTGTGGCTGCTGAACACCAGGAAGGAGTCGCTGGTTTATCTGATATGATTTAATCAGCCCTATAATTAGATTAATTTGTTGATTTGATAGCAACCCATTTCTCGCTGTTTGATTTGTTTATGTGTGTTTTATGCTCCAGTTTGGCAATAAAATAGGAGCTGAGGAGGTGGGAAAGTCCCTCTGTGTGCCCATGTTCTGCTCCTACAGACGCCTGGGCTGGAGATGTGTCTGGGGGTCCTGCTGGCTCCTTGTGAGGGGTGGGAATGGGCAGGATGGGCAGCTGCAGGGATGTCACCTCGATGGAACAGTCTGCTGCAGGGTGGGTGAGTCCCTAAGGCGACAACAGGAGGATGGAGGTACCCAGGATGGTCCCAGTCCCATTCCAGCCACCTCCCTGAATCCTAAAGCAGCAATGCCTAAAAGGAAAAACTTGCTTGTTCGAGGGGGCTGTGGAGCATGTTGTAAACAAGAGGATGCTCCTGCCGACTTGGAAAGGCAGGGGGGAGAGATGGCTTTGGAAAAGCTTTGCTCTCTCCTTCGGGCTCTGCTGTGGGCAGCACTGCCCAGCATGGCACGGCACGGCATGGCACAGCATGGCATGGCAGTCAGCAGCTGCTGGTGATGGATGCAGACAGACGTGGACCTCATGATGCCTCCAGCTACAGCCTGTGCACAGCCCCCCATCCCCCTGCCAGCCCTTCCCCTTGAAGCAGCACAAGGACACATACAGGGGCAGGATGAGTCCCAACCCTCCTTATCCTCCTCCTCGCTGCCCCTCCCATGGCAGGATGGAGGTGTTCCATCACCCAAGCTGGCACCTCTACAGCCATGGCATCTCCTGCCACAGGCCCAGGGCCACCTTCGCCTTCACCAACGTGGCATCACCATTTTCCAGCCTGGCAGCCGCCCCAGGAACNCACTGCTGAGAATTTTCTTGGGCCACAAATGCTGCCCAGGATGGCAAGAACTGGGCTGTGTGGAGAAGAGCACCAGTGGAGCATCCCCTGCAAAGCCAGGGGTCAAAGTGGGACTCCAAAAGCACAGAGAGCTCTGCACCACACCAAGGCTCTCGTTCTCCTCATCTTCTGCTGAGCTTGACAGCACTCTGGTATTACTTTCCATTAGGAGACAAAAGATCATTGCTTGACACCTGTATTCCTGGAACTGAGCAACTCAGCTGAGAGAAGCAAGAGGAAGAGAATCAGGAGCTGATATAACCCCTGGCTGGGAGCAAATGATGCTCTGAAAAGAAGAAAACAACTTGTCAAGCAGTGAAACCTCTGCCACCCTCTGGAGGTGGGTGAAACCAGAGCCAACACCTGCTTTTAAAAGGATTTTCCTTCTTTGCTGTGATGCACTGAGGTGTAGTAGCACCATGGGAGCTTTTGAGGAGGCCAGACATCCCCAGCCAGGAACATCTTTCCCATCTAAAATCTTATGAAAGGCAAGATCTGATGTTTAGCACCTTCAGGAACTGGGGAACAATCCCCTCACGTGCAGCCCTGGAGCTCCCAGCCCTTCCAGAGATGGTCTGTAGAGCCCAGAACCTTCCAGGGTGAATCCCGTACCCATAGCCCTTGTAGCAGGTGTTGTTGGTTGATAAAGAGCTTTTGCCTTTCACCCAGGGCTCATTTTCTCCCCAGCAGCAGCTGCCAGGGAGCACATTCCACAGGGGCACTGGCGTGCCAGTGCATTCCCACATTCACATGGGTGCTGGCATGTGCAGGCGCATGGAGAGGTGGGAACGGCCCCGGCAAAGCTCTGCAAACAGCCCCGATAAAATTGTTCCTCAAATACCTAAAGCAGGCTTAGGTTTAAGCAATCTCGCTCCAAAGACGGCTCCCGCATACATTTCACAGGCTGGAGCTGCATCTTTAATCCCGAGGAATCATGTACTTTGCATCCACATTTGCCATTCAGATTTGCACGGCAGCAGGAAGCGCTGGAGGGGGTCGNGGCATGGCACAGCATGGCATGGCAGTCAGCAGCTGCTGGTGATGGATGCAGACAGACGTGGACCTCATGATGCCTCCAGCTACAGCCTGTGCACAGCCCCCCATCCCCCTGCCAGCCCTTCCCCTTGAAGCAGCACAAGGACACATACAGGGGCAGGATGAGTCCCAACCCTCCTTATCCTCCTCCTCGCTGCCCCTCCCATGGCAGGATGGAGGTGTTCCATCACCCAAGCTGGCACCTCTACAGCCATGGCATCTCCTGCCACAGGCCCAGGGCCACCTTCGCCTTCACCAACGTGGCATCACCATTTTCCAGCCTGGCAGCCGCCCCAGGAACAGGCTAAATAATTAAAATTAAAAATCCTGACTCGGGAGGGGTGTGGGGTGCAGGCAGGAGGAGGGAAGGCGGGAGCGACACGGAGCGAGCGCGAGGGTTTGCCGGCGAAGCCAGTGTGAGGAGCTCTTTGATGGGCAGCTCCTTTGATCAGAGATCTGAATATAGCCCTCACGTTTTCCCCGTGTGAGCCTGCTGCCTAATTACCACACGGCAGGGCCGCTCCGAGTCCTCGGCACGTTGCTGTAATAGATTTCCCCACGTCCAGCCTGGAGAAGGACATTGATTCTGCCCACAGCCGCAGGCTCATGCTAACCATTGCATCCTATCGATTTTTTTCTCCCCCCCCCTTTCCCTTTTCTCCCTTTTTCTTTCTTTCTTTCTTTTTTTTTTTTTTTAAGAATTTTCTTTATTTTCATTAAATCATTAATCAGGGAGAAATCTACATTTTTATCATTTCTATGGCTGGAGAGGAAGAGAGGAAAGTTATATTGCCATAGAAACCGTTCCCTACCATTCTCAGCCTCCGAGCAGTCCCTCTTGTGCTGTCTCTTGTCAAAAGGCGTAATTGTTGCTCCTGATCTTCACTGCTCAATTAGCAGTGATGTCTCCCTTCAAGTTAATTGCTGGAGATGGGAGGAAGTAGGACAAATGTAACCTTTTAGATGAAAAGATCTCTCCCCCCTCTTTCCCCGCCTTTCCTTGCTGGCAGGCACTCAAGGCCCCTCTGCAGTGAGCCATGGTGGGGGGAGGCCCACTGGCCTAGGAATGCTCCATTGCTCCCCTGATCCTTGCTGGCAACCCCTCCACATCTCCCTCATCCCATTATCCATGGCAGGACCCATCTACATCCCAGTTTGGTCGCCTCTGCCCTTCCAGCAGCATCGCCACCAGTTCAGCCTCTCCCAATCATGTCGCTGGTGTCACCCACCCCAGCATCTCCTGAGCTGGGACAACACTCCTGGATGCTCCAGGAGCGCTGGTCCAGCTCCCATGGCACATTCCCCTGCTGCAGCAGAGCTTGTACCCCCCTGCAGCAACAGCACTTGGTGGGCTCACAGTGATGGAGTGGCCGCTGTCCAGGAGCAGGGGGAGACCCTGCACATGTCCAGGGCTAAAACCAGTGATAAAACAGGGTGGAGGGTGAGGGTGGGAAAACAAGTGGGATGGTTTCATCCTGCAGAAATAACACTGAGAGCACTAGTGCAGCTCACAAACCTGTTTGATGGAAGCATTGACCCTGGGCAAGAGAAAGGCTTAGAAATGCTGCCTGTGCAGAGGGTTTTTCACCCTCGAGGGATGACAGACAAGCCAGACAATACATTAAGGAGCAGAGAAGTGTGGCAGCTGCCTGTACCTTCGTAGTCTGAAGAACAGCCCTTAAACACTGACTGAAGTGTCTGTGAGACACAAATCACCCTGACCAGGCGTGATGTGCAGGACACAGACCCAAAAGGCACTGCCAAGTGTGTGGGCAGGCAGCAGTGGCATGGGGACAAGGCATGGGGACAAGGCAGGCTGGTCAAACTTGTGGCACATGACCCCCTCCTCATGTGCCAGATAATGAAACGAATGGTTTGGCTTGGAAGGGACCTTAAAGATCATCTTTTTCCACCACCCCGCCATGGGAAACCTTCCACAGAGCAAACCCCTGGTGGCCTTGAATACTTCCAGGGATGTGGCATCCACAGTTTTTCAGGGCAATCTGTGCCAGGGCCTCTCCCCACTCTGAGTAAAGGAGGTGTCACCAATGTCCTCGGGCACTTGTCCCTGATATCTCCCCTGTGAATATCCTGCTGCTTCAAATAGAGCTGGAGCAGGAAGAACCCTCACATCCTGCACTGTCCCCACCTGAGCTGCATCCCAGGAGGTCTCAGCTCACCAAAGACCACATGGCTGCACATCCAGGACTGAGGGGACTCTCATCCAACCTCTTTCTTAGAGCAGCTCTGTTCCAAGTGCTCAAAAGGCCCCAAGGAAGCTCTAAGGAAGAGCCCATGTCACTCCCAGAAGGTCTGGAGCTCAGCTGAGAGAGTTCTATCTCCTTCAGCAAGCCCAGGGCAGCAGGAGGCCAAGACAAACCCGCTCAGCATAACCAGCCCTTGTTAAAAGCAAAACCTTGCTGTCGCTCAGCAAATCACTTGCAAGAGGCCCCTGCCGAGAGGCAGATGAGTGCAATGTTCATCCCTGCTCCTGCTCCTGGGCTTACACCAGCTCCAGGCTGGATACTGCTTGGGTAGAGTTATCAGAGAATCACAGAATATCCTGAGCTGGAAGGGACTCACAAGGATCATCCAGGGCCAGATCTCCTGGCCCTGCACAGACACCCCAACAATCCCACCCAGTCCCTGAGAGTGTTGTCCAAACCCTTCTAGAGTTCTGGCAGCCTTGGGGCTGTGCCCAAACCCTGGGGAGCCTGGGCAGTGCCCAACCACCCTCCGAGGGAAGAACCTTTTCCTGAGATCCAACCTAACCCTGCCCTGACACAGCTCCAGCCATTCCCTCGGGTCCTGTCACTGGTCACAGAGAGCAGAGATTGGAGCTGCCCCTCCACTGCCCCTCGGGAGGAAGCTGCACTTGTTGGTTGGGTTTGAGGTGCAAGGGTGGTGAGAGCAGCAAAAATTGTGAAGCAAGGGGAGCCATCACCTTGAGATGATGGCAAGGGACATGGGCACTGCTGCTCACACCTTGAGCAGGGGCAGGAGCTGCTCTCCTGCTTACAGAGCAATGGTCCCGCTGCCAGTGGCCTTGGCCCTCTGGCTCATCTTCTCTTTTGCCTTTCTGCCAAGTCAGACAGTAACTACTCACTTTCATCTCACAGAGTGGTGACTGGGGGAGCCAATCCCATAAAGCCAGAACTAGGTTACTCTCCTGGCTCCCATCACTCACATTATTGCTGAGCAGATCCACCCTCAGCCCCTGCTCCATGGCAATCTTCACCTTCCCAATCCAAGGCCCGGATGCTGCTGGCCCAAGCTCCTCCTGCTCCAGTGTCCACATGTCCTGGCTCCTCCTGAGCTTGACTTCCAGATCCAAGACAGAGATCCACCCCACCACTGTGCATCAGCCCTGAGGCCACCTCACCAACACTGCCCTAGTCATGGATGCACTTTCTCTAATGCCCAAGATGCTCCTTCTACAATGCTTGGGACACTCTGGCAACTCTTTAAACTGGAAAAGAGCACCATGTGAGGCTGAAAATAGACATTTCTGGGGCTGGGTGCATGGAGGGATCACTCGAGGATGCTCCCCTGTGTGGATGAGCACTTCCCTGCCTCCGGAAGGTACGGAGGAGCAATTGGCAAGACGGGGGCTCAGCTCCCACTTCCCATCCGCTGGATGCAAACAAGCCCTTAACATTTAAGCAAGTGCCTGTGCTTGTGGAGACACGCGGGGGGCCGAGTGCTCACTTCAGTATCCTCGTGACTCCCGCCCTCCGCGGGAAGGTCGGGAAGGAGGGTGGCGGGAGGAGAGCACCCAAAGGCACCGGGAATGTCCCCTCCCGGGGGCGGGAGCAGCTGGAGGAGAGGGTGCCCATCACCCCATCGCCTCGCCCCTCTGCCGTCCCCGGCTCCCCCGCTCCAGCCGCAATTAAAGCTCACCCTGAACGCTGCCTTAATGTCAGGTTTGCATCTCATTTCCCCAGCGCCAGGTAAGGAGGGGCCGGCAGGCTCCGAGAAGGATCACACGTGGCAGCTTTTAATAGAAACCCGCCCGCCTGTCACTGGCGTCTCATCATTCCTCTTGAAACGTTTGCTAATTACCAACAAGCCGTGTTTGTGTTTCGGGTGTGACGTTCCCCTCTGCAGCCCCGCTCCCCCTCCTCCTGGTCTGCACCCAAGCCGGCAGCAGCGCCTGGGGGGCTTTGGGGAAGGTGGGAATTGCAAGGTGGACTCCAGAAGGGCTGTAAGGACCCGGTTCCTTCTGGAGATGGACCCAGAGGTGGGTGAAAAATGTGTCCCTTCAGTTGCTCCCTTCTCCCTTCCCATTTTCCATGATGGACAATTCCTCTGGAGCTGTCCGTAGAGTTAAACCTGATGAGTTAAAGCTTTGGGATTACACCAGCCACTGTCCCATCCTGGTGATGCTCTGCTGGACCAGGACACCCCTGCCTCCAGCTCTGTCCCAGAATCAGCCTGCCCCACACACCTCCCCTTTGGAGCCTTACCATGGGTCATGGCCAAGCTCCCGGTGACACCAGGATTTGAGTGGTGGCACAACTGCTCCCATCTCCCAGCTACTTCCTGGGGACGTGCTGCCTTTTTATCCCATGCTCAGGAGGGCTGGTGGCACAGGGATGAGATGGGGTCCTGCTGCAGTGATGCTCTGTGGGGACCAAGAGAGCCAGTCCCCAGGGCTCTGACCCCATGGGATGTCTCCTTCACCTCTCACCCATGTTTGGGACCCCTTCTGGGGCAGCATGAGCCGAGGAGCTGAGGGAAGGCATCGGAAAGGGAGAGGCAGAGTTGGGAGAGGGCCTGGAGACTTGTTTCAGTGGGTGTCCCAGGGAGGAGCAGCCCTTGCCCCATTCTGTGGGGCTGCCCCAGGCCCCTCCTTGTGCCCAGTTTGATGTGGCAGCGAGTGCTTGAGCATCACCACAATGCATTCAGAGCCTGGAGAGGGGTTGGAGAGAGAGCCCAGTCCCAACCATTCCCAGTGCAGGGATGACACTTGGGACACCTCCTCAAACTGTGAGACCCCTATGAGGGCTCCTCCTGACCTATGCCAGCCCTGGCACCTCCCTGTTTCCCTGCATGTCCTGTGGTTCTCCAGTGCTCTGGGAGCTCAGGAATGCTCCTTTACCCCAGGGAAATCCACTTCCCTCCTCCTGCCAACACCACGGATGGAGTTGGGGTGGGAGAAGGGTGGGAGCTATATGGGACACCCCTGACTGAATGCTGAGGCAGCCGTGGTTTCTGTGGTTGGAAAGGGGCCAAGGCAGGTGCCTCACTGGCTGGGAAGCCCACCCAGCACA
Organism: Calyptomena viridis; assembly: GCA_013390005.1. Lineage (NCBI taxonomy): Eukaryota > Metazoa > Chordata > Aves > Passeriformes > Eurylaimidae > Calyptomena > Calyptomena viridis. Next base: position 55,393 of record WEIV01025135.1, on the reverse strand, counting down.
GGGAGAAGCACCCAGAGCACCCAGCTCCCGGGGGTCTGGCTGGCTCCTGCTGCCACCCGGGTGAGTGACAGCTCCCAGCCCCCCAGCCCACCTCCCCCCTTGTCAATCCACTGGGGAATTATTTATCCTGACAATAGCAATTGTCTGCACGGGCCCTTCCCCCTCCCCAGAACCTACCCCAACAAAGGAAATCATCCTGATATGAAAGGGAAAATTAAATTACCCCAATAAAGACTTAGTGCTGCTTTAATGACATCACCAGACTCAGGCGCTAATTAGCTGAGTACAAAGGAAGCTAAATGTGAAAACGTGAATTTCTGTTCCCTTTTCTCCTGTCGTACAGTCTCGGGAGTGGGAGTCTTGGCAGGCATGGCAGGAGGAGATGCTCCCACCCGGCCGGGCAGCTGCGGGTGTGTGCCAGGCTGAGTGCTGCCACTGCCCAGGGGGAAGAGCTCCCAGAGGTTTTGGGAGATGGGTACAGCAGCTGGCACCCGTTTGGATCCAGCCAGGGATCCTCGGGCTACCTGTGCTGGAATCCTGCTCAGTGCCATCCCTTTCCACTGCAGTCTGTGCTTGTCTTGCTGAGTTCAGGCAACTGCACAACTGCACAACCTTGTGTGGTGTAAAGCACTGCACAGCTCCCTGCACTGCACACACCCCTCACACCGTGTACAACACACAGCCCCTTGCCCAACACCCATGTCCCCTTGCTCTGGGCCAGAATCCATGGCAGCATGTCCCCGGTCCCTATCTGTGTGACCCTGGCACCCTGAGAGTGCCAGCACCTCCCCCTGAGCTGTGCCAGCTGCCTGCCCTCCCCTCAGCCCACCAAGACATCATTTCTGTTTGCAGCTTCCAGGCTTGGCCGCCCCCCGTGCTGTGTTCCCACCATGCCTGAAGCCCCCTGGCCCTCGGGGTGACCCTTGGACCTGGAATCCTCCCAGGCATCCACTTACCGATGCAGCTCCACCAGTTTCCTTCCAGCCCCCTCGGAATTGTGACAGCTCTGAGCAGCGCGGGGGGAGCTGGCAGCATCACGGAGCTGCTCAGCCTCGGGGTGAGGGGGCACCCCCAAAGGGCCAGGGACATCTGGCCATGGGGAGGGACAGCAAACACCCAGGAGCAGCGAGCCCTGGCACTGGGGCTGCCCACTGGGAACAAAACACACTTGAACCCCATCCTGGGTAAGGGGAATGTGTGTGGGGCATCTTGCATCCCCTCTTTGCCTCTATACTGGAGGCAGTTTTATCTCGTTGGAAGTGCTGCTACATCTAACCCCACCCCGGATAATTTCTGCCTCTGGGGGGGGCCATGGGAATGCAGAGGGGATTCCAGCAAAAGCTCCAGAACTGCCCACAGGCACTGAACTGCAGTGCTCCCGCTCCTGCCGGTTGCAGGAAAAGGGAAGGCTGCTAATACATAAAGCTCGATTTTAATTAAGATTTAAATTATCAAAAAATCCAGGATATTACTGCCTTCACCTTGAACCTCACCCCAGCTCCTTGGTCAGCACTTGCAGCCCCTTCCCAGCACAAGGGGTTATCCCAGAAAAATTGGGGGTCCTCTGCTCCCTGCAGACTGTTCCCCATCACCTGCTCAGGCCGGGCTGGCAGCAGCATCACTCTGCCCCAGTGCCACCAGTTGCTCCCAGCTGTCCCCAAGGGAGGCTGGCCCCGGGCCACACCCTGGGCATGCAGTCCTGCCTGCAACCTTGCTGCTGAGTCCCACGTGAGGTGGCACCACTGGGGACCAGCCAACTGGCCTGGGACTTGAGGGGATGCTGGTCAGCCCCATGCCACCCCCCTTGCCTCCTGCTGCTGGGGCTCATCTGGGAGGGATGGGTGTGAATGCCTCCGCGCCTCCTTAAAATGACATAGCTGGTCTCCATGGCAACACTTCTCTGCCTTTCGCCTCAGACCAGGAGCATCATCTGCTCCATCATCCCTGCAGGCCAGGGCCCAGAATCCCTGGAAAAGGGCTGATGGGGTGCTGAGGAGGTACCCCCGTGTACCCCACACCTCTGCTGGGGTGCCAGCTCTCCTGGCTTGCTGGCATCTGGTTGGTGTTTGGCTGGAGGGGACCCACCTGCCTGCAGTATCCCAGATCCCAAATGCCTCCATCCTCCTGCAGCCTCCACTTCTTCCCACCGCAGCCATTGCCATGGGATTCCTGGCACAGCCATAGCACAGCTTTCCTTGGCTGTGGCAGCAGCGGGGCTGTGTCTGGATGGAGCTGATGGCCTGTGCCCATCCCAAAGGCTTTCAAATCCACAGCAAACCCCTTGCTCCATGTCCACCTCCCCCTGTGGACACGCTGGGAGAGCTGGGAGGCCGGAAAGCATCACCGGAGGGGCGGAGGGGGCTGAGGCAGCGATAACAACCTGCCCATCAACCACTCAGCCCCTGCCGTGAAAATGAGAGGCCAGAGCTGAGCCGTGGGGAAATTGCCCGGCACTCCGGCAAATCCCACCACCCGCTGCCTGGCGCGGCGGGCCTGGCCTCAGCCTCCGACCTGGCATGTCCCCACCTGTCCCTTAAACCTCTCTAAGCCGTGGTGCGACCGCAGCCTGCAGGAGAAGCTGGGCTGGCAGAGCTGTGGTGGCACGGATCCATCCAGCCATGTCCAGCCCTGGGGAAGCAGGACCCCACGGATCCCAGGGATGTGGCTGCCAGCCCCGGGTGCTGTGGGGGTTATTTTCCATGGGGATGCACACAGGGAGGAGGGAGAGGTGTTCACACAGAGGTGCACAAGGGTTATGAGGTGGCACAAGGGGTGGAGCCACGTGTGTATGGAACATGGTTGTGTGTTCTGGGGTGACATAAAGGGGCATGGGGTGAACACAGGGATGTAGGGGAGTTGGAATGTAGGGATGGAGATGGGTGTGTGCACTCACACAGGGGGTGGAGAGCACGTGTGTGTGTACTCAGTGGGGTACAACATGTCCCCTAATGCCACATTGTCCCCTCCAGGCAGGTGTGTTGCCCCAGACACTCTCCTGCTGGGGGGATCCAGAGCCATCCCAGCCCTGCCCATGTCCTGCAATACCAATAGCACTCGTGGCTCCCCAGGGAGCTGCCTTCCTCCTTCTTATGGCTCCTTTGGCAGGTGACTTTTTCTAATACCCCACAGCACCTCTCTATGCTTGGTCTCATCCCATTTCTCCCCACTGCCCGCCAGAGCCACATTCAACCAGCCCCCCCTCTCCCTCAGCATCCCGGCGTGTGCATCCCAGCACGTGGGTGTGTTTATTTATAGGGCTGCTGCAGAGCCAACGTGCTGTGTGGGGCTCCCATCCTGCCTGGGCTCCCTTCCTGCTTCCCAGCCTGGGCACATGCCAGCCCCAGTGCCCATGGGGGTACAAGTCATAGATTCATAGGATCATAGGTGGGAATAGACCCCAAAGTTCACCTCATTCCAACCCCCTGCCACGGGCAGGGACATTTCCCACTAGACCAGGTTGCTCTGAGCTTCATCCAGCCTGGCCTTGGACACTTCCAGGAACTGGCTTGCAGAGGGAGTCTATAACCAGGGCTGGGATGTCTCCAGTGCTTTGTCCCAGCAGCACCATCCTCATCCATCATCCTGTCCTGCAGCATGTTTTCAGCTTGCTCAGCCCTGTTGCAGCCTCCGGGCTGGACTGAGGGGTTAAACATCCCTCTCCAGAGGCACGTGTGTCCTGTGGTCTTCTCCTGCTGCCTCTCCTCAAGACTTACTGAGGTTTTTGGAGCACAGGTGATGCTTCCAACTTGTTCTGACCGTCCTGCCCATCCAGGAGCTGCCTGCGCCCAGGGGCTTGCCTGCCTGTGCTCAGGGGCTCAAGGATGTGCTGCTGAGTGATGTCTGCTCAACCAAAGACCCTGCCCTGTTTGCCTTTGGATTACAGGGAGACATGGAAGACCCACACAGGGATCCTGAGGAGACTATGTGCTTTTGGGTCCCATGGTGCAGCTGGATGGGTGCTGCCAGGGTGAGGGCATGGAGGTGGCAATTCATATGCCATGGGATGCCCGTGGAGCACTGGCAGCTGTAGAGCTGGTGAGAGGATAACTTGGAATCATGCTCCTGTCTGCAATGGGATGGGCTGTGGAGGGGATGGCAGGGCAGGGCAGGACCCTGCTTTGGAGGGAGCACCAAGACAGCTCCCAAAAGGACTTGGAGAAAGGACAAGGAGATGGGAACAGGGCTGTTAGAAGGGTGCATGTAGGGTGGTACCCAGCGCCCTGCAGGACACAGGCTGCTGCAGCAGGGCATGGTGGGGCTGGGCAAACTCTGCCCTGATGCCAGGGCTCCCTGGCAGGGGAGGTTGAGCTGCTGCAGCCACCCCCACATGCCCCAGTGACAGCGGCCACCAGATCTATGAGGGCACTGGGCCAGATCCAGCACGTGGGACAGGGTCCGGATGCCATGGCCCAGCCCTGCACTGGCTGGCCTCTCATTTGTTCTCGTTAAAGGCTGGCAGGGTGTCTAATTAGGCGGCGTGAGTGCCAGCGCCCTGCTGACAGACACCTGTGCAGACAGACCTCCTCCTCGGCCTGCCTCGTAATTAGCTTGCAGGATGCTGCCGTGCCTCCCGGCAGGACCTGCTCATCCTTGCCGGGACATGGCACGGTGCCAGGCCCCGGGGCTGCTGGCATGGCTGGCACTGCAGCCCCACGGCATAAAAACCCCATGGCTGTGGCATCCTCGGTGGGCATCACCCTCCATCCCGCTCCCACGGGTACCACCCTCCCCCAGCCACGTGGTGGCACCTCTGGGTGCCCAATGCCCAGAGCAGAGTCACCCCACTCACCTTTAGTGCTCCTTACTTACCTCAGACCCATGGATGGAGTGAGTCCTGCCTGTCTGTGCCCACCCATGTGCACCCACCCCACCAGCTCGTGGGCAGGGGCACGGCGAGGACTGTGCTGTGTAGCCTTGTGGACTGTGTAGGGATAACGAGCCAGCGGCCGCTTTAATTAGATTAATTGGCTCCCATTCGACTCCAGAAGAGCTGTCAGGCTGCAAGTGTGTTCCTGCTGTACCTGGCTAATTACGGCACCACGGCTGCCACTCTGCAGCTCACGGCTACGGGAAAAGCCCTGCCGGGCAAGGAGGGGGAAACTGGGGAGGTCTGGCTGCCAAAATATATGAGAGAAGAAGAGGATGAGGAAGATCAGGGAGTCCTAAGGATGCTGCAGGCCGTGGGAATGGGGCAGAGCTGCAAGAGAGCAAGGGCTGTACCCTGTGAGGAGCTGGAGCACAGGGATGGTGTTCAGGGAGTCCAGAAGATGAGGATGAGTAATGGGGATGGTGTTGGGGCAGGAGCCACTGGATGGGGTTTGGGGAGCCTAGAGGATGGGGATCAAGGCTGGGGAAGGTGTTGGGGCAGGAGCCAGAGGATGGGGTGCCCTTGGTGGGGGGCCAATGTCTGGAGCACCCAGGTAAGCACAGGCCGAGGGGAAAGCTGTGGCCAAATCCCGGGGTTTGGCAGGGAGGGGTGGGCAGAGGAATCAGTGTCTGTCCCTGCTTTCCATGCCATGAGGAAGAGGAGGCTGATGGCAGTGAGCAGGTGGGGTGGGCAGGGTCTTTCCCAGCTGTGCCAGGCATGGGCACATCAAGCTCCTGCCTGGCACTGGAGCCTCTCTGAGTCCCTGGCTATTTATAAAAGCAACCCAAGAAAGAAGCAAGGAGGTGACAGCCTAAAAATAACCACCTGGGCTGGGGCGGTGAGGTGCCACTTCCCCACAGACCAGAGAGTGGGAGGCAGTACTGGGGGCTATCTTTATCCCTCTTATCCTCAGGCTGTTATTATAGTGCCCACTGCAGGTGGAGCTGCAGCCTTTGCCCACACAGATGACCTGTGCTCCAGGGCACTGTGTTTTCCCACCCATAGCCAATGCTGGGAGTGCAAAAAAAGGTGGTGAGCAGGAGCTTAGCAGCTCCAGGAGATAATGTGCCAGAGCCCCCTCCACATCCCCAACAGACACCCTACAATCCCTGTGAGGATCAGGGCTACTGATACCCTGAGGATTTGCCCAGCTGTGGGATGTCAGCAGCTCCTCAGGATGATTCCCAAAGGAGAGACACCTGCACACATGTATGTGTTGGGAAGACACACTTGCACATATGGATGTGCAGAGCATCCAGCTGATCCTACGGAGCACCTGTGCATGGCACAGGGATGGGCTGGACCCTGTATGCTTTGAGGACACCCACCCGGTGTAGAGGAGGGAAAAGGTTTGCAGGGTATGTGTCATCTGCACCAAAGCTGTCCTGGCGTCCTGGTGTGGAGGGCACACACTGGGGGATCCACACACTGGGACCCCCCGTTGTAGCTCAGCAATGAACCCCCAAACCCCGTCAGGGCTCTTTGGGATGCTCAGAGCACCTGCATAGTCCCTGCAGCCCCAAACCCCACATGGCCCTATAAGATACCAACCTGCAAATCTCGTGACCACAGAGCAGGTCACCACACACCCCTGAGTGCCAGTGCAACACCCCGGGATGCCGCCAAGCCTTGGAGCTCCAACACTGCCCTCAGCATACCCCACGCCCACACAGACCCCAGCACTGCTCCTCCAAGGGGCGTCTGTCCGAGGTGAAGGCACTGCCAGGAGACAGGATGAGGAGAGCTGCTGGGAGAAGAGCAGGGAGGAGGCGAAGGCAGCCGGCTCCATCCTCAGGTGTGCGTAGGACACATTCAGTTGGGAGCTTGTTAGCCAAGACATTAGCAGCCCTTGCAAAGAGCTGACGCGGCTGCAGCACACACATCCCGGGGCTCCCAGGGGATCCTGCGCTTCCATTCGTGCCGCACACGAGGCCCCCGGAACAGACGCAGCTTGGATGGAGTTATTTTTTCGCTGGTGAATGTTAATCCCGGCTCAGCTAATGCCTCTGCAGCGGCTCGCCCGGACCCCCCTCCGGGCTGGATCCCACCCGCGCTGGCCGGCGAGGAGGGATGAGGGGGGCAGCATCCTCCGGGATGGTGCTGTGCCCGTGGGCAGAGCGCCCTGCCCGGGATGGGGGCACAGGCAGGAGGGTGGGTGAGCTGCACATGCACTCAAGGGGCTGGTGTGTCCCCGGGTCTGCTGTACACGGGGGGACACCCTGGGGATGGGGCCGAGGGGTGCCCAGGGATTCCATGGGGGTCAGTGGTAGGGCAGGGGGGTCTGGTATATGGTCCTGTGGGAATATGGAAAACAGCGGGATGGTGGGAGCGGAGAAAGGGCTTCCCCAGCTGGCGAGGAGGAGGAGGAGGATGTAATTGCACGGTACAGATCGAGCCTGTCAGGCGCCCCTCCGACAGCGCATCCCGGGGCACCTTCACCGTAAATAATAAATAACAGCCCGGAGAGGAGGGGATTAACAAGGACAGGCGAGGCAGTTATTTCCTAATTGATGGGTTTGTATTCCTGCGGAGGCTGGAACCGCAGCCACTCTGATGCCATCGCGGGGAGCAGGCGTCTCCTCCCCACGGCTGCCGGGGACATGCAGGCAGGGGAAATACAGGGAGAAAAATGCAGGCAGGGGAAATGCAGGCAGGAGAAATACAGGGGGAAAAATTCAGGCAGGGGAAATGAAGGCAGGAAAAGAGAGGCAGGGAAATGCAGGCAGCTCCAGGGCAGAGCAGGCAGCACATCCAAGAGGGGCAGTGGGAGCCCCATCCCACAGAACCCACCAGCTCCTGCACCTTGGGGTCCAGCCAAGGTTCAACGCTTTTCATCTTGTCCTAAATTTAACTCCTTTTCTACTAAATCTTTGTGGAGGGACTAAAATCCCAGTGTTCTGCCCCATCCCCTGAGCAGCAAGGCAGGGATGCAGGTTGTTTCATCTGCTTTACCCTGGATCTGGAGCATCTCAGCTGGGCAAGAATGGGGAGCAGGATGGGGTCTCAGACAGCTTGAATTTGCATGTGGGTTTAGCTGAGCTAAAAGCAGCTCAGGGAGGAGGCTGGGCCACTTTTGGAGATATAATTATGTATAAAAAAAGCTTAGCCTTGTCCCTGTGGGGAGGAGCCACGTCCAGCTCTGCCACTCAGAATATGCTGGGACCTGCCAGGACCCCAGACCTGGCTTGGCCACGGAGGGGTCTCCCCCTCCCCTCCCCAGGCAGCCTGTGGGCAGGGGGATGCCCAGCCACACTGTACACAGGGCTGGTGGCCCATTCCAGCAGCATGGCCTGGATCCCATCCTGGATTACCCTCTCCCCACCGGCGGGAGGGGGAAGAATCACTGAGTGCCAGATGGTGCCATTTAATTTTTTTTCTGGGTGAGGCTTGAATCTGTTTTTGCCCGTGTGAGCAGGACCCCAGGAGATCAGCACAGGCAGCAGTGGGCTCGGAGCCTTCCTGCCTTCAGGCACAGCTATTCCTCCCCTGGAAACAGGAGTTTTGCAATCCAGATCATTCCCCAAAAGCATCTTCCAAGGTTTTCCCTCAACAATCAGCCCTCACTGCACAGGGCAGCGCGAGTGCGGTGACCCCCTCCCCTTTTGGGGTGATTTTGCCTGGTGATTCCAGCTTCCTCTGTCTGCAACCCTGCCAGATTCCTATCCTTCCCAAGTGCCAAGGAACCAGGTTGGGCTGAAGGGCCTGAGGAGGAGGAGAGGGTGAGGAAGGCCGGGAGATGTCCGTGGAGGCAGCAGTTGCCCAGGTGCTCCCTGCCAGATTGCTGCCCGTGGCCTCCACTCAGCTCACAATTATCTGGGGTAATGGCAGGGGAGGGTGACCCAGATAGCGCAGGGAGGAGGATAATAAGGAAGATGTAAGCTAGGCTTTGGGAAAGGGAAGTGAGGCGGGGAGAGGAGCTCCAGCGGGAAACCTGAGCGGGGAGGTTGGCCCATGTCCCTAATCCAGGCAATACACCCCTTGGTAAGCAAAAATATCCTTGCCTGGATCAATGTCCCAGGTTGGCTTAGGGTGGAAAAAGAGGTAGGCAAAGGGCACAGCTGGCAGCAGTGTCCCAAATGGAATCCTCCTTCCTCAGTGAGCACTGCTGGCTGGGATGAGTGGAGGGGGGGCTGTGCATCACCATGCTGAGGGATACAACTCTCAGCATGGACTATCCGTTGTCCCCAGGTGCCACACACCTATGGGGGCACCTGAAGGTCAGCAGAGAGGAGCCTGGGGCTGCTGCCCTTGCTCAGCACCTCCCTCCTCACAAAGGGCCCGGGGAGCAGCTCTGGGATCCCACTGGCACACACCGGGAGATATCCCTTATAAATCTCTCAGCCCTCTCCCATCATCCCTTCTCCATGAAGGGCTGAGGAAGCAGAGGTCTGAGCCAGCACTTGTCCATCATGTGGAGAGGTGTCCCCACACTGCTGCCACCTGCTCCAGCCACCTTGGCCATCTGCTGTGGCCACTTCCCAGGGGGAATGCTGGCTGTTCCTGCATCTGGGCTGACATTCCTCTCCATGACTCGATTTCCCACCATCCCAGGCTTGGGGAGAGTTTGCTGTCCCCTCTCTTGGGGGAACTTTGGAGCTGATTTTCTGAGCCCAGGAATGCAGAGGACCAAAATAGGGATTGCCCGTCCCAGCATGGTGCTGGTGATATGCAAACAGTGCCTGGCTTTTTAGTTAAAATAAAGGAAGCTGGGAATGGTTTGGGATCGGGACAGCAATCCCAGATTCTATGGGGAACAGACCCTGACCTGCTCCCAGCCAAGGACGCTTGTCCCCAGCCTGGTGCCTGGAGTGAAAGCCAAGAATCTTTATCCCAGCACAGTGACATGGTGGGGACATGTCCAAGGCATGGAGAAAGGTTCAGGATCTTTGGTGCTTGGCTCTGAGCTGCAGATCCCAACAGGACACAGGGTCTCATTCCAGGCTTTTAGGGGAGCGGAGTCTGCCCTGATCCTGTAGCAGGTGCAGGACGAGCAGTCTGGGGAGGGAGCAAAGGGAATTTCTGCTCCATCCACGCATGGTGAGGGTGCTGCTGGTGACCCCACATGAGCATTTTGGCTGGGAATGTGGGACAGCATTGCTCCGGGCACAGCAAGGACCCAGTGGAGCAGCAGCAGCGTTTCCCAGCAATCCAGGCTCGTCGTCGCATGATATTTAAGTGGCAGAAAAGAAAATAAAGCAGACAGGGGAGGGTGGGAGAGAGGATGAGCTGGAGGGAGGGGAGGAGCTGCCCCCCTTCCCTCCCACACTCCCCCACAGCTTTGGGGGACTGGGTGGGCTGGGATGATGCTGAGGGGGGCCAGGGTGGGTTTCAAAGGGGAGGACACCAGTGAAGGGAGCACGACGTCTTCTGTGACAGGTTCGAACGTGACTCAACGTCACCTACTTTCCACCACGACAACTTCTGCTGCTTCATCTTCTCCTCGCAAATCTGGAGCTCCAAATGGGGCTGTGGAGGGGGGCTAAGGGTGGAGGCCATGAGGAGGAGGAGGAGGATGAGCTTCTTCCCCCTTCCCTCCTCTCCTGAGCTGTCCCCGAGGGCACATCCACCCCAGGGAAGGGAGCACCGAGAGCCCTGCAAAGCCACTCTGTCATTAATTGAATATTCAATTTTCAAAATAACCTTGAGGAACTAAATGAAGAGGCTGGGAAGAGATAGCTAATTGTCAGCTGCACCTGCTCGGCACACAACCACAAAAATGCTGCTTCGAGCTTCCTTCCAGCCCACTCACACAATTTAGATTATTTTTTTTCCTCGAGCCATTACGTCAATGCAGAGGGCACGGCAGCCTGGCAGGGCACAAGGAGCACACCAGGCACTGGTGTGGGGTGTGACAGGGGGACTGGGGCTGGGACAGCCCATGAGTGGTTTGTCTGCCCCTGGGAGATGCTTTATTTAAGGGCTGGGAGGGCAGGGTGGGATGTGCAGGGGGATGTGGCCCATGAGGGGTGCAGGCAGGCGTGTGTGGGTGCTGCATTTTGGGGTACCATGGTGTCCCTGGACTGTTCTGCCTCCATGGGGGATGCAATGGGCTGCAGGGGCTGGCAAGGACTGGGGCATCCTGAACCTGTGCACAGGGCACGTGCATGTCCCCAGAGTCACCAGGACAAATGTGGGGCTCTGTGTCTTCTCTGGGCACCAGCCCTGCCCCAGAACTGCCTGTTTTGGTGCTGGCTTCTCCCTCCTTGCTTTGGGCAACCTCCACCCCTGCATAAGAGCCACAGCATGAGAACCTGGTCTCATTCTGGAAAAGCCCTGGTGTCCCTCTGTGTCAGCTGTCCCCATCCATAGGGCAGCAGGAGCAGCATGACTGGCTCTTTCTGGGGATCCTGAGTCCCCCAGCACGGGAATCCTGGAAATTTTGAGCCACCCAGCCTGGTCATCGTGGGGGTACTGACCTCCTCCAGCACGGACATCCCAGGGGGTTTTAAGTCCACACAGCTTGCACATCCCAGGGATGCTGAGCCCCCAGCATGGGCATTCCATGGGTTCTGAGTCCCCCAGTCTGAGCATTTGAGGAGTTCTGAACCCCCCAGCCTGGGCATCCTGGGAGTACTGAGCCCCCCAAGCCTGGGTGTCCCATGGATTCTGATCCTGCAGCCTGGTCATCCCAGGGGTTTTGACCCACCCTGCCTGCCCCGATATTCAAAGTCTGAGCTTCCCAGCCTCTTCATCCCAGGTGTTCTGACCCCCTTCCCACTCCATCCTGGGCATCCTAGGGGTTCTGAACCCTCCCATCCTGGGCATTCAGGGGTTCTGTGCACCCCCCAGCCTGAGCATCCCAGGACAGAGGGTGCCCTGCACACCTGAGCAGGTACAGGCAGGAGTCCGGGCCACCTCTGCAGCCACTGCACAGAGACAAGCAGGGCTCTGCAGGGATCGGGCAGCATCCTGGGGGAGGGAGCGGCCCCGGGGGCAGTCGGACCGGGCCATATGCTGCCTTTCACCGGCACCGTCTCTCCGAATCGCTGGCTGCCTCCACACTTGGCTGCATTAATAATCAGCCGGCTGATGGGGAAGGATTTACCAGCTGTTTTTCATGACTCCATTGGCCTCAGATAAATCAGGGAGGGGGTGTCGCACGGCGTTTGCCAGGGGCCTGATGGATGGTGCCGAGCGAGCGGATCGCTCACACGCTGACACTCACAGACTCTGTCAGGTTGGCGGAGAGCGCAGGATTAATGGCCCCAATCAAGCAGGGAGGAATCGCCGGGGTGGTGCCCGGCCCACGCCCCGTCACAGCATCGCGCCCGCCCCGGCTCTGCCCCACGGGGGGCTGCGAGTGGGAACCCCCTCCCCTTCCCCAGCTCCCCCAGTTCTCCCAGTTCCCCCAGTACCCTCAGCTTCCTCAGCAGCCGCGCTGGCGTGAGCAGCTCCCCAGCCCCGGCTGCAGGATGGAGATTAGCTCTAAAGAGCTGAGCACACACAATATTTCCAAAGCAATTGCAAGCGAAGCAGGGAGCAGCTGTGGGCTGAGCAGCCTGCCTTCCTCAATTCCGGCAACATCTGGACGCGGCAGCTGTGCCGGCGAGCGAAACCTGTTCGGGGTGAGGGGGAAGGGTGCAGGACCCTATCGCTTGGCACGGCGTGTGATGAGCAACCTGCCTCCGGCTCCAGGTCCCTGCTGGAGGGATAATTCTCCAGAGGGAGCATCCCCTCTCTGTGCTGACGGGTAGGGTGTGGGGGACCCCCACATGTGCACCCATCACCTCGGGAAGGCGCTCGTCCCAATTCCCTGGGATCTGGGGGAGCTGCTGCCCTGGGACCATGGCACATGGAAAACTGTTTTCCCCCTCCCAGTTTGCTTGTGATCCCTGTGGTGCAGGATCCCCCCATGGGGTGGGTGCTGGGGAGAGTGGGTGCCCCAGGAGGGGCTGGAGACCTCAGTGGGGATCCCAGCTCTGCTCCATCCCTCTCAGCAGCATCCCTGGAGCTGGAGCTTCAAAGGAGAGATTTTAAGTGAGCCCACACCCGGGTGGGGGGCTGTAGCTTGGGTGTTGCAAGTGGCTACCAGGGGCTGCTGTAACCCACTCTCAGGGGCGAGGAGGGGCCTCAAGGGTCCCCAGCACAGCCCCCCCTGTCCAGGGGCATCTGCTGTCCCCTCATGCTGCTGGTTGACCCAGTGTGGACACACCTCCCACTACACATGCACTGCCCACTGCACACACAGCCCTTGTCACCCTGCCACTGCCGCCAGCACACTCTGCCCACTCAGAAACCCCCATACCACCCACCTTCTTCATCCCTTGAGACCCCACGGGCCACACAGAAACCACAGGAGCAGAGGAATGGGGTGAGTGTGGTGGCACTCACTCAGCAGCCCCCTTGGCACTGGGTCCCTGGTGCCAGAGACAGCTCGTGCGTGCCAGGGCTGCTGGGCAAGTGTGTCACCAGGGATGTGGCCACAGCCCATTTGTGTCAGTGCTGGTGGGACCCTGCAGTGGTGCCAGTGGGGCTCAGCACATCTCAGAGCACTGCTGAGACCTCCCTGGTCCTTCTCCTCCTGGCCAAGAAGATGAGGGAACTGAGCACTTTGTAGTGTTAGTGGGAATACCAGCATGTAAGCACTGGGTGGCTCATGCACCTCCCAGCCCTCTGTGGCCATGGGGACGGGCACAGCAGGCTGTTGGCACACTGGGTGCTTCCCTCTGTCCTTCTGCCCTGGGCTGGCCTGGGAATGGGGCACTGAGAGTAGTCCCATGTCCCCACTGAGCCCCAGTGCCCTCCTGGGGACAGTCCTTAGAATCCTGAGGCAAAGAGACCATCTCCTGGTGCCAGTCTTGTCTGTGCCAGGAAACAGCATGGCATCAGGGCACGGATACACTTCACAGGACTTCCAGCAAGCGCCTCTTTGAAGCCAAAACAAATGAATTATTCCATTTAATTTAGGGGCATGAGCAGCAGTGCAGGTGGCAGCATTGCCTTTCTTGGCACAGCAGCTCCCAGCTCCACAGCATCCCGTGCCCCCCTGTGCCCCCCCACATCCCTCTGGGCTCTGTCTGTGCCTGTGGGACCTGCCACCCCTCCGGGGTGTGATGATGGTTGTGTGGGAGCAAAGGGCAGGAGGGGAGCTGGAAGAGGGGCCATCCCAGGGAGGAGCAGGGTGCAGCAAGAGGACAGCTTCAAGCAGGCAGCCCCCTGCCCTCCTGCGGGCACTTGACTGGGCAGCAGCTCCCTGTGGGGTTAAGGACATGAGCTGCAGCTCCTCAGCGTCCTCAGCTGTGGGCAGGCAGTGCCAGCCCCTGGCAAGATGAGCTGGTGGAGAGCACAAGCTGTGCCCAGGTCAGTGCAGCCCTCCCTGGGCAGAGCAGCCAGGTGTGCTGCCCAGGTGATTTCCTGGCCTGGCTCCCGGTGGCGCTTTGATCCCCCTCCCCTGCCTGCCCCGGGCGGACGTGCCGGGCTCTGATCGCTGCTGCCTCGAGGCTCTGCACGGGCTCTGCTGAAATATTTACACCTCACTCCCCTTTGAAGTGCTGCGCTCCCAGCCCCTCTCCCCACAGCCTGCTCCCCCCTCAGAGACTCGGGGCATGGAGCTCGGTCCTCCTGCACCAATCCCATGGGATAAGCCATGCGACATCCCACCGAGTCCACTGGCCCTGCTCCGTGCTGCTCAGCCTCCTGGCAGATGTTAAAAAGCATTCCAGGGTGCAACACAGGGATACCTTCCATCCTTGGAATGATGTGCCTGTATCCACAAGCATCCTTGCTGCATCTCATGGCTTGCTGTGCCACAGTCCCTTCCCAAGGAGTCAGGGATCAGCCCCAGGCTCCACAGTGAGCTGGGAAAGACAGAGCTGCACGGGGTAACTGTGCCCTGAGCTGGCAGCCAGTTCCTGCTCCAGCAGCAAGGCCAACACAAAGGGAAATTGGAGCTCTCTGTAGGTTGCTGGGCTGGAAACTCAGCCACCTCCTGCTCCCTTTGAAGGCAGTGCAGGGACAGTCCTGGGCAGTGAACATGGCACTGTTCTGTGCCCTGGCCGTCGGCCCTTTGCTGCCAGCTGTGCCATGCAGTACCAGCCATCCATGGAGCTACCAGGAGTGTCCTTGGCACTGCCACCCGCCCCTGAGTGTGGGGAAGGGGTCTGAGGTGTGCTGGGTTCACTGCCCATCGTGTGTGGCCGTGCCACTGTCAGGCAGGGTCCCTGCTGCAGGATGGACTGGGAGTCACGTCCCGACACTGGGAAATCATGGAACTGTTGAGGTTGGAAAAGCCCTTTAAGAACATCGAGTCCAACCATTACTGCCAAGTCCAACACTGAGTGATGGCTCTCAAATCCTTCACGTCCCTCCTTCCCCAGACACAGGGGAGCTTTGGTGAGCCTGGATGATCTCCACGAGGGCCTCGCCTCTCTCATGTCCCTGACGGCTCTGCAGAGCCACCAAGCACATCCTGCCACACTGGGGACAGGGTGCTCCAGCCTACTGTGGCTTTGGCTCTGCTCTGGCTCAGGCACCTTTGGGGCTGTGTCCCCAGGCTGCCCTTTAGCTCCAGATCCCTGGCAGGGGTGATTTTGCTGGAACACCATCTCCGTCTTCAGTGAGAAGGAAAATAGGACACACTGGAAAACTGCACCCTCCAGCCCAAGCCTCCAGATTTTGCGAAGGCTCTTCCAATACCTCCTTGCAGCCTCACCTGGGGTGCAGGAGGCTCTTGCCAGCCCTGATGCCCACCTGGGGCGGGAAGGGCATCCCAAGCAGGGACAAGCAGGAACAGCATTGCTGCTAATTGCAATCCTCTGGCATCAGAGAGGAGTGAAACTTCCTGATTTATGGGTTGGCGGCAATAAAGCTTCGCATCACTGCAAAGGGAATTCACCCGCCTCCAAAACAAGGTTAAATAAATAGCTAATGGGAGTGCTCAGTAATCCCACAGCACACACACACACACGCACACAAATGTGTGGCATTCCCAGTGTCCCACCCCCCTCCAAGAATGTGCACACACAGAGAAGCCCCCAGACCCACGGTGGTGCCCACACATACTGTGACACCCCCAGTCAGAGCAGCACTACCCTGGGAGGGTGGCAGGGGTCCCCCAGCCCCCTGTGCCCAAGTCAGGCAGCACCAGCCCAGTGCTGTCACCCATTTAGAGGCCAGCAGTGATGCTTCCCTGAGAGCCTGGGTCAGCAGAGGATGGAGATATTATGGAATGACTGAAAAGCATCTGAACACATCCTGCCATCCACGCGTTAGGAGTGATGAGTGTGGAGGGGTGTGGAGCTGCACTGGAGCTGTTCTGCTTGAGGCAAGATGCTGGCTGGTGTCCTGGGGACATGGAGCTGAGCAGTGGCAGGACAGAGTGCATGGCAGCCATGGCTCCTGGCTGGATCTGGTCAGCTGCAGCTCTGGACACATCTCCCAGGGGCGGGGTGGTGCTGGTTGTGGTGCTGTCCCATCTGTGGGGAAGGATGCACCAGGGTTGGGTGCCTCTGCAAACCATCATCTGCTCACCCCTTCCCGGTGTTCCATGGCACTACCACTGCCTGCTCTGCACTGGGGCTGCAGCAGCAGGATTTTGGGAGAAAAGGGAATTGCCTGCATGGTGTGGGGGGTTATAGAGCATCCTGGCCTTGCAGCAGCACTGCTGAAGGGGGGGAAGCCTTCAAATCCTCCTCGGCCAGCTCCGGTCAGCCCCGAGCCCTGGCAGGGGGACACCCACGTGCTCCTGCTCACCAGAGGGACCTGCAGCACCCATGGCACCACCCCCAAAGGAAGCAGAAGCACCCTGGGGCAATGCCAGCTGGAGCAGGAGGGTGTGAGGGGCAGGGAGCCAGGCTGGTGCTGATGCACATCAGCAGGGTGCCCGAGGGGCAGGAGGAGGGTGAGCCCCTCGGAGCCGGCTCCGGAGGCCCATCAAGCATCTCCGCGGGCTGTGCATGAAGAGCTTTCCCATCAGCGCTGGCACATTTTTAGACGTTTTGTTCTCTGTGTAAATCTGTCTCTGGGCACGAGCGCGGTCGATTGATTTTGTGCTGTGCCGGCAGCCACCTGCTCGTGCTCCATGAGCACGGACCCCGCACCCAACACCCTGCCTGCACCCACACAGGTGGCAGGCAGGGGACAGCGGCTGGGGGACCTCGTGCTGCCACCTAAACGGGCTGGCAAAACGGAGAGAGGGATGGGAAAGGTTTATATGCAGGAATGGGGCTATGGATGCTTCCCAAATGTGCAGCTGAGAATGTATGGGGAAAGCCAGTGTCCCCAGCAGAGAAGGGAGAAGGGATCAGCAGTGACAACTGCCCCGAGCTGAAACTGGGCAAAGGGATCAGCTCCTGGTGGGAGCCGTGGGCTGGGCAGGATGGGGATGGAGCTGATGCAAGGGAGGGGCTACAGGTGACCCATCCGGGCAGGACGAGGATGCTCTTGTCCCTCCTCCAGCGCCACCACCCAGCTCAGCACCCACCTCTTCCAGCAGCGACGCTCCCGGCGGGTGCCACGAGGCAGGTGACACGCCGGTGACAAAAGGCCCTGTGGCCAGCGGCTCCGCGGACATCGCGGGGCTGCCGGGGAGCTGTTCCCCGTAATTGCGGTGTGTTTGCTGCGCTCCCGCTTTGCCATGGCAACGCCTGCCTGGCGCGCCAGTGTTGCCTCGCAGCACATATTGTTTCGGGAAAGGTCACCGCCGAGTGGTGGTGGGCTCAGCACAGCGCTGCTGCTATTTCTACATATTTATGAAGGGGGAGATGGAAGGTAATTACAGCCCCTTCTTCAGAATTAATTTCAAGATGGGATGGTGTGATGCTGGGGATGAGACCTCCGGGGTGGGTGCGGGTGGCTGAGCTTTGCTGCAGGGAAAGTGGGCTCTGGCACGTGCCAGGCGCTGGATATGGCAGTGGGTTCGGCTCCGTGGGGCACCCCGGGCTGTGGGGCAGCATGTGGGGCATCATGCAGGACTGTAGGGCACTGGGGGTTACCATGGGATGTGGCATCATGGGGTACCATGGGACAAGGACAGGGACAGGCAGTACCAAGTCCTGCACTCCTGGCTTGCCGGGAGCTGGGAATTAAAGATGACCCAAAGCAGCATCACTGGATGGGTGGCAGTGCCACTGGTGTCCCTGATTCCTCAGGAACCCAGTGACTCCCTCCCTGGCCCCAGGATGGACCTGGCAGAGCCCTGGCTCCCAGCACAACCAGGGATGGAGCAGCACTCCTGTGCCCACTCCCATCCCAGCAATGCCAAAACAGGACCTGAACATGCTTGGGAGGGATATCGCATCCCAAAACGAGGTGCCACCCAGTCTCAGGAGCTGCTCTGGCTCTGGATCAGGTAGCTCAGGACCCATCCTGCCAGCCCAGCACGACTGCTGATGTTTGGGTGCCCATCTAAGAATGAGGGTGCAGAGAAGGAGCCTTTCTCACTGCCGAGGTCCTCACATTCCCTTTTCCAGGATCCCTTCCATGCCCCCCACAGCCTCCCCCGTGCCCAGGGAGCCATTGGGGTTAAATATTCAGGAGCACTCGCTGTGCACATTTTGTAAAGATCAAGCGGGCTCCCAGGCCTGGCAATTCCCTTCCCCTGCTGCTGGGGATGCGCCTTAATGAGTTTGCAGAATGATACATTTTTAAAGTCATTATTTCCGGACGTGTTCAAAGTTCCAGCATTTCCTCTGCTCCAGTTGCACAGGCAGCCGCCCCACTGTGTCCCCCCCGCGGGGACCTGCACCCGCCCGGGGGTCACTGAGGGGGACATCCCACAGGGATGGGCATGGGGGGCTGTGGGGATGGGGCAAGGAGGGGGCCCTGATGGAATGGGCGCTCCGTGTCTTCCTGGCTCTGCCCCAGGTCTCTGCATGGCCTGGGGGTGTCTGGGAACACTGATCCCTGCCCTGCCTGGGGACATGGGGACATGGATGCCTGCCCTGCCTCATGACAATGGGAATATTGATCCCTGTCCATTTAAAGGGCATGGGAGCACTGATCCCTGTCCTTCCTTGGGCCATGGGGGCACTGGTCCCTGCCTAGAGGTGTGGGGACATGGATGGCTGCCCCATCTCGTGGCCATGGGGATATTGATTCCTGTCCTTCCTGGGGACATGGGCACATGGATCACTGCCCTGCCTGGGAACATGGGGACACTGATCCATCCCTGCATGTGGGTGTGGGGACATTGATTCCTTCCCTGTCTCATGGCACTGGGGATATTTATTCCTGTCCTTCCTGGGGCCAGGGGTGCACTGATCCCTGTCCTCCCTGGAGCATATGGGACATGATCCCTAGCCTGCCTTGGGATGTGGTGACACCAATCCTTTCCCTGCCTTGGGAAACTGGGGCACCGATCCCTGCCCTACCTGGGGACATGGGGACATGGATCCCTGCCTAGTGGAAATGGAGATATTGATCCCTCCCCTGCCTGGGGCCATGGGGGAACTGATCCTGCATTGCCTCAGAGGAGGGGATATGGATTCCTGTTCTTCTTGGGACATAGGTACACTAATCCCTGTCCTGGCTGGGGCCATGGAAAGCTGTTGATCCCTTCCCTGCCTGGGGGGACTCTGCTCTGTGCCTTGCCCAGGGCAGCCCAGGAGCAGCTCCCATTGCCTCTGGCTCACTGTGCACAGGCAGGTGCAGGGCCCCAGCCCCCTGCAGAGCCCACCCCCGGTAATTGTGGGTCTGCCTGCACTTAATCACAGCCTTCAGAGCAGGCAGAGGGAGCAGCAGCTGGAATATGCCATGGAAACCACCCCAGAGCTGCACCCAGGGCTGGGCAATGGGCTCCAGTGCCCACCAGCTGCCTTCTGCATCCCTTCCCACCACACCATCTCACCTTCCCAGTGCAGCATTTCTGCTCCAGCTCTAATGTTCCTCTCTTTCCCTGCCTACCCCCTGCTCCAGTCCTTGCTTCCTTCTTAGGAACACACAGTATTTTTTCAGGTTTCAAGTGATATTTCAGCTCCGAGAGTGAAATACAGGGGGCACTGGGGCTTTGAAGCATCAGTTGGTGATGAGACTTGGCATAGAAAATTTGAGGATTGGTGACACCTACAATGTGCCACCCTTGATGTCCTGATGTGCTGCCCTGCACATGTCCCAGACCTATCCCAAACCTTCATAAATCCTGCGCCCAGATGTGGACAGCTGGTCCTTGGCCACCAGCTTGGTGCTGCCAGGTTTGTTCCATGCCAGGCTCTGCCTCTATGACTTCAGGACTTGCATCCTGTGAGGATTCCAAGGCACCTGTGATGCCAGCCTGGGTGCTGAGTGGTCACTGACTCCTCCAGACTCACTCTGTGCTTGAGACAAGATGTACCTGGGGTAGGTGCCCCAATTCTTGCCTACGCCATAGCAACCCCACAGGGATGAAGTGATGGAATGGGGGTCAAGGTGCCTGCCTGGAGCTGCAGGCAGGGAGAGCAGGGCAGGCAGAGAATTCCAGGGATCACCACCTTGTCTCTCCCCACTGCCTGTGTTGATCAGTGAAGGGATGGTGGGGAAGGGGAACAAACCAGCATGTGCTGCTGTGTATGGAGCACTGCCATGATCTTACCAGCACAGAGATTTTAGGGACATTTCTCAGCCTTTCCATGGCCTTGGGAGCTGTTAGATCCATAGTCTTCCCCACATGGAGTCTGGCAACTTCAGAGCAGATTATTTTGGGCATGAGGATCTTTGTAGCCAGCTCACCTGCCCTCCTTCCAGCCCAGGGAGGGGACCTGGGGGCTTCCTTGCCATCTGTGACCCCACATAGGGTGTCCCCACATGTTGTCATATAGGTGGGAGAGCAAGAATCACCTGGGAGGTGCCAACAAACCAGACCTCCATGGGAAGCCTGATCCCATGAGCTGTGTCTGGTGATGTGAACTGGGGGGCACCAGTGGAATGGCCACCAGAGCCAGCAGCCCAAGTGAGCAGAGCTGTGGGATCAAACCCTGGGCAGATCCAGAGGGAGAGAGTGACCTGGAAGGATGGTGGGTAGGATATAGACCATTAAATGTCAGACCCAGGGGTGACAATGCCCTGGAAGGGTGGGGGGTACCAGGACTTGCTTGGGCTTCCCAGCTGGCTACTCAACATCCATGCAGGACACGTGGGAGATGCTTGGACTCCACTATACACCCAAAAACTGGGCAGCAGCATCAACACTGGTGGGAAGTGAGGAAGCCTGTGGGTGGATTTTGGGATGCATTCCTTCTCACAGCATCCCGTCGCTGCCTGGACACCTTGTTGTGGCTGCAGACGGGTCAAGTCCATCAGGTGGGGGCTCTCTTCTCCCACAGATTGGGGGCCCTGTGCTGTCTGGGACCTGGCTTTGTCAGGACACTCACCGGGAAGGCTTTGCAGCCAATCCACTAAACTGCTGCCTTGAGATGGAGAGATAACACAGGGCCTCCAGGCCCCCGCTAAATTATCTTGCCTGTATGTTCATTAATCAACAATTCTTATGTAAACAGACACATCCCCAGCCCTCTGCTTCCCATCACCCTGGCAACAGCACAGAGCCGACCCTCCGATTCCAAAGTGCTCTGGGCTCCCACCACAGCCCTCCCCGCAACTTTTTGCCTGTTCCCTTTGCTCCCCCACCTTTTGCTTCCGTGGGGATTGAATGATCAAGTCTTCAGGTCCCCCGTGCCCACCGTTGGATCCTAGGCCTCCCTGCCATTAGATCTTGGACCTCCTCATCATTGGATCCTGGACCTCCCCCGCACTGGATCCTGGATCTCCCCATCACTGGATTCTGGACCTCCCCATTGTGGGATCCTGGATCACCCCAGTGTTGGATCCTGGATCTCCCCATTGTGGGATCGTAGACATCGCCTGTGATGGATCATGGACACCCGCTCTGATGGTTCCTGGACCTCCATATCCTAGGATCCTGAACCTCCACATCATTGGATTCTGGATCTCCCCAGTGCTGGATCCTGGACATCCCCGTCGTTTAATCCTGAACCTTCCCATGATCAGGTCCGGAACCTCCACATCCTGGGATTCTGGATCTCCCCGTCTCCCACAGCTGCTGAAACAGGGGAAAGGAAGCGACAGGGTAACTGGACTTCACTGCCACCCTCCTCAGCTGGTGTGTGACCAGGAGCCATGGAACACAGCCCACAGGGATGAGTGCTGGATACAGGAATCATGGCAAGGGCCACCCCGACCCACGGCAGTGCTGCCAAAGCCACAGCCAGGCTCACACGGTGCTGTGGGTCCAGCTGGGGATGAGCAGTGACCTTGGAGTGCATCCCTGAACCCCTCTCCAGACATCCATCACCTCTCCCTGCGTTATTCCTGTCTGGATGGTCTCTCTGGGAAGCTCTCACAGTGCAGTGAGCAGATATTCTCTCCTGCTGACTCCATCAGGACCCTCTCCCAGGAGCAGAACAAGTGTTGGAGCTCTCTCAGGAGCTGCCAGAGGAGTGTGCTGCAGGCAGGGCACTGCTGCCTCCTGGGGCTGCCCCACAGCAGGACAGCTCTGCCATAGAATAGAAAAGCCCTGCATGGAAGCTGATAGAAGCCGGAGGAGCCCAAGTCATTTAAGGTTGAAGAGAAATGTTAAAGACAGCAGGAAAAGCAAACATTAGTGGTAGCCATGCGGCTAAGGGGAATAGGAAGGGCTTTTACAAATATATCAAGGGGAAAAGGAAATACTGGAGAGTCAAGACAAAGTAGGCCCATTAATAAATGAGGAAGGATATTAAATTAATGATGATTCTCGAATGGCTGAGTTAGTGAACTACTTATTGAGATCTGCCTTTAACAAGAGCAACAAGGGAAAGTGGCTGAGACAATCAGAAAGCAGCGAAGGATGCTGGAATTGTCCTAGATGGAGCAAGGGGAAGGGGACAGCTGGACTATGAGCCCCGGATGGCCAGTGCCCAGGGTTGAGCAGCACTAGCAGAGCCCACTCCATCCGCCTCTTTCACAGCAGGAGCAGAGGGAATGAGTGTCTGGAGCACACTGATGATTGGCAAGAGGCCCAGGGTAAATAAGAGGTGTGGGGGGACTGTGTCTCCTGCCTTGGAGTGGGACAGGATCAGGGCAGAGCTGGAAGGGAGACTCCTAAGAGCCCCAGATGCAGCCCGTGCTGCACGGATCCAGGTCTGGGGACTGCCAGGGAACAGCACATATGCAGCCTGTGTTTAAATGAGGAGGGGGTAGAGGTCCAGATAGCTCCTGGTTCATTAGAGTTTGTCCTTGGAAAATATGATCCTCCAAACTGCCCTGGCACTGTTTATCCTCTCATTTCATTTGCGTGGAACCAACAAGTGACTGCTCAGCCCAAGATTGCTCCTGTGTGCAGAGGAAAAGCTCTGGGAAGCAGATATTCTGTCCTTTCAGGAAGCCTGAGAAATCCCCAACTACCTTCAGCTTCCACCAGCTGGAAAGGGCTGGTTGGACCCCTGGAATCAAATCAAGGCAGCATTGACCCCTGCTTGGGCATTCCCTGGGATCCAGCACGGATCGGTGGCTGGGGTGTACCCACTGATGGGGAGCAGGAGCTGCTGGAGCCTGAGGGATGGCTGCAAACAGTGTCCCACAAGTGGAATGTTCATCCATGTGTGTGGTGCATGTTACAAACACAGGGAAAGGTGTTTAGTGTCCACCTGGGCATCCTCAGCTGGATCCTGCAAGATGGGGTGGGACGGGATGGAACGAGGTGAGATGGGATTGGATGGGATAGAATGGGGTGAAATGGGGTAGGATGAGGTGGGGTGAGTTGGGATGGGGTGGGATGGAATGGAAGAGGTGCACATCCCTCAGCAGTGCTGGGCAGAGATGTGGGGCAGACCCCACACTCCTGAGACCTGGGGGCTCAGCACACCCCACTCAGCCCCTCCTGCTCCTGCCTCCACGAAGTGCAGGAGCCCCAGGACTGCACAGGGTGGGCACAGGGATGAAGGATGATCCCTCTCTCGCCATCACACTGAGAGCTGCATGGCAGCAGTGCCCATCCTCAGCCAGCTGGGAGCACACGTCCCGTGGATGTGCCATCTGACAAAGGGGTCTGTGGGGGACAATGTCCAGGAAACGAGGGCCCTTGTCAATGTTTTATGGGCCCAGGCATCCCCAGGGTGTGTTTACGGGGCAGTAAATTAAAGCACTCAGCCAAGTGACATTTGTGTTCTGCAAATGCGATTATTATGCATGATTAGCAGCCAAGTGCACTGAAAAACCCACACTCACGGCGTGTGGGAGCAGGACGTCCGCCTGCCCTGCGGCTCCTTGGGCTGGAAATGCACCCCTGGAAGGAGTCTTTTCCCTGGAAAAGCCTCTCCATGGGACAGCAGCCCCCTTGTCTGGGTGTTTCCCCCCTCCCCAGTCCCTGCCCGCTGGAGATGGACTGTGCCAGCCAAGGAGTTAAAAGATTTTCTTCCCAGCTGCCAACCCAACTTTCCAGAGGAATGCATCCAAACCCACTTTTTAGCTTTAATTATTTATCTGTAACCAATTTGGCAGGAAAACCAATTAAACGAGTGGGTGATTAATGACCTGCTGATTTGCACAGGTACCTAATTTAAATGTCTATATAATATATAAGCACATTTTGGAGATGCTTCGATGGCTTGATTCAGTCCCAGCTGCTCGGACATGTGTTGGGAGGGTCACTCCTTGGTGAGCCAGTGCCATCCTCCTGCTGGAGCATCCCTGCTTTCCAACAGGTCTAGGAGCATGGGGCGGGCTGTTTATCCCAGAAATTCCACTGTACCTGCTCTCTGGCCAGTGCTGTGCTTGCCACGTCTCCTTTGCCAGAGTTTCTCACTTGGAAAAGTCTGGCCCAGATGGGAGGGATCTGATGGGACAGAGGAGGATGTTGTCTAGTAGGAAAAGTGCCGTGTGCTGGAGACAGGAATAGGCAGGTTGGAGTGGCCACCTCAGCCCCAAAAACACTGGGAAGGGGCTTTTGCAGCTTAAAGCAGTGCTCACACCTCAGCAGGGCACAGATGTGGGTTGTCACTAACCAGAGCCATCCACACTTCCCTCCTGCTCCGTGTGGCTCAGAGCATCCTTGTTCTCCCTCACACCATCCATCCTTCCTCCCCTTGACTGTGCCATCTTCAGGCACTAGCTGGGAAGTGGATGGTTCTGCAAAAGCCTCCTTGGCATCCCAAGTGGCCTGATGCCACCAGGATGGGGACATGGCTGTGCAACACCTTGCAGCCCTCAGCCCTGGATCCTGGAGGGAGAGATTCCCTGTGGATGGGCAGCATGGTTTCTCTCTGGTTTCTCCACAGCTGTTCCCCACTGCAGCCCAGGGCTGGGGCCAGTCAGAGCCAAGGCCAAGGGCTGCCAGACTCCAAAGCCTCTCCATGTCCCAGCCAAGCAGGGCTGTGCTGCTGGCTGAGACACTTTGGGGACAGGAAAAGGGGGATGCTCCTCACGGCAATGGAGAGGTTCAGGGAACGGGCCCATTGTTGAGACAGAAATGGTAAATCCATTAATCTTTGGGAATACAATTCACCGTGCAAAACAGAAAAGGAAGAGAGACACCTCATTTGTTATCAGGTGCATTGTGAGAGTCAGGTTCTTTAATTATCTCACCAAATTCTACAGCCCATTCATCAAGTTGCCACCACCAACCTGCCGAGATTGCCACCCACAGACCATCTGGGCACCGTGGAAGGAGTTGAGGCTCTGCCAGCCCCCGGACACACTGGCACGATGTCGTGCAGGCACGGGGGCTGCTGGGGCTGCTCCTTGTCCCCTGGATCCCCCTCAGGGCTCCCTGCCCAGGAATTCACCTCCTCGGATGCACAGGGCAGCCAAGCACTGCCCATGTTGTCATAGAATCACAGAATCACAGAGGTGGAAGGGAATCATCCAGTCCAACTCCTGGCCCTGCACAGACAACCCAACAATCTCACCCTGCCCCTGAGGGTGTTGTCCAAACACTCCTTGAGCTCTGGCAGCCTTGGGGAGTATAAAAAAAGAGGAAGAATGACTCTTTACATGGTCATATAGAACAAGACAAATAGAATAAGGGGGAGAGGTTTTAAAGTAAAAGAGGAGAGATTTAGATTGGATTGTAGGAACACATTCTTCCTTGGGGAGGCCCTGGCACAGGTTGCCCAGAGAAGCTGTGATTGCCCCATCCCTGGAAGTGTCCAAGGCCAGGTTGGAGCAACCTGGGATAGTGGAAAGTGTCCCTGTTCATGGCAGGGGGTGGAACTGGATGATCTTTAAGGCCCCTTCCAACCCAAACCAGCCTGTGATTCTGAGATGAATCTCTGACCTCTCAGCATTCCCAGGGGAGAGGCCAGAGGCTGGGGAGGGTGATTGGGAGTGATGTCCTGTGCTCCAATGTCCTAGTAATTACTGTGGGATGAGGGAATCACCTCCCATCCCAAGGCAGAGCTTGGGATTTGCACATAGTGGGAATGGAGTGGCTGCAATTCCCTTACAGCTCCTGGTGCTTCTGTTTGGCTGAAGCTTCACCTCATTCCTGCCTGGCTCCCAGAGTCCAGCAGCTCCCTGTCAGGGTGTCAGTCCCTGTCAGTCCCAACCTTGCACCAGCAAGCCTGCAGGATCCTGGGTTTTTGGATCCATTGGTTTCCTCTGGCACAGCTGCCTGCAGGCCTGGCTCAGCATCCCCTGCCACGGGCACAGTGCTGGGCAGGAGGGAAAGCTGATGGGATGGACACAGGGAAGCAGAGGAGGTCATGGCAGGAGGTGCGGGAGTGAGAAAGATGGAATGGAAAGGGACCTCAGATTCTGAGAGAATGGAAGCCTGTCCGGGATCCATCAAAAGCAAAGTCTGAGTGGTTTTTATAAGAACAGAGAGAGCTGGGCACCCAAAGTTGATCCCTGCTGGGATAAATTATCTATCTGAATACATCCAGAAAGGCAAGAGGTGACTGAACCCCAGATGTGTGTGTGAGGAGTGGGGGGAACAGCCTTGTACTCTGCTCTCACTAAGCAGAACTGCTTCTCCCCCACCCTCTGCCACTGCCCTCCAGAGACCCTGGGAACTGGGGAGCATTCCAGCTCCTGGCAGCTGTGGATGGAGCTGAGGGAGCTGGTCTGGGAGTTCCCGGGGTGCACTGTCCCATGGAGGGCTGGACCAGGCTCCTGGCCCCCCACCACCTTCCCCCAAACCTCCTGGGAGGAAAACGGGTTCCGGCCCATCTGGAGTCCAGATCGGCTCCGGTGAGTAATCAGGGAGTGGGAGGGAAGGCAGACGTCTCCCTGCTCTCCCAGCAGCGTGGAGGAGAGAACAGACTATCCTGGGAGCGCAGATGGGGTGGCGCTGCACGATGAGTGGGGTGTGCTTAACCCTGCCGTGGCCAGCACGAGCAGGGGAGAGGGGGCTGTGATTCCCAAACCTTCACCTTCATCCCCCATCACTCTTCCATGGGGGCAAGGTGGAGACATTCCACCCTGGGCACCCCAGGAGAGGACAAGGTGACCCTCCATGTCACAGCCCACAGAAGTTGCACTTCAGCTGAAGCCACGTCTGGGGCCAGGGGAGGTAAAAGCCCTTTGGGTGCCCTGAGCAAACACTTCCTTTGGTGTGAAATCTCCAGCAGAACCCACCTCGCAAAGGCCACGCTCAGCAGAGATGTTTCAGCAGCGCTGTCACTGAAATCACCTCCTTTTTCCCTGAGGTGCCAAGTGAGTTTATTTTAAGGCCTGACATAAAGCCAAGCTTCCCCTGGGTGCAGCAATCACACAGCAGCTGTGCCAGGTCCCAGCAGGATGAGGACCAGGGACCAGGAGCAGGATGCTCCCTCTCTGGGATGTTGTCCCTCCATCAGCATCACTTGCTCCGAGGTGCTGCCCCCCAACCATGTCCCCCATGCCTTTGGGACAGGGACACGGAGTTTCCACGTGGTATATTCCACTCAGACAGGTTCCCAGGAATGCAACATCCTGAGGGGAATGCCCTTATCCAAGCACTGTCTCCTCCAGCCTGGGCTGGAGCGGCAACGTGATGGAGAAGCCAAGTCTCTTTTGCTATGAATATTTGTTCTTTTTTCTTTTTTTTTTTTTGGTCAAACGAAAACATTTCTGCAGGGAATGACTGTGACTGATTACATTTGTCAGGGTTTTTATCAAGCAATTGAAAGAGCTGGAGATTTTTTGGAAACCAAATAAGTGAAATATTTTGGCTGGTCAAAATTGTTTCCAGTAAAAATCTCCAGAAAACATGGAGAGAAACGGTTGTAGAAAATTTGCAGCGCAAATTAAAATGTGTTTTTCCAAGGGAAAACAGCTATGGGGAAAGTAAATGTCTTAGAACCATTGGTGGAGGGATGTTCCAAGCTGAAGGCATCACCCCATGAGAGCATCCCAGGGTGTTTGGCACTGGGAATGTGGTGCCAGCACAGGGACAATGGGTCCAGCTTTTGCCCTCACTGCAAAATGGCTGCATAGATTTTCCTCATTTTTCCCCCAAAATGTCACCTCAAGGCCACAATGAAGGGGTTCCAGGCAGAACATGGTCTCCCATGGACAGGAAAGCAAGTGGAGGGGATGTGGTGAGGACCCCCTTGGCTCACCCACTGCTGGTTCTGCAGGAAAGCTCAAGAGCCTTAGGAATGGGATGTACAGAAGCCAGGATGCTGAAGGGCTCTGTGCCATGCTCTGGATGCCCTGTGCCACTGTGCCATGGGAATGTGACATTCCAGCTGCACCCATCTCTGATGTCCAGAAAACATGAGGCAGCTAAAAAGGGTTAAAATATTCAGCAAAGTCAGGCTTAAGCCTGTGGGGGAGGAACATGGATCAAGAGGCAGCAGGAAGGTGCTGGAGGCAGAGTTTAGAGCCTGCTGTGGGTTGTGGTTTAGGATGTCTGCATCCATTTGGGATCTGTGCCCCATTTCCCATTGCTCCTGCTGCTGTCCCAGCAGTTTTGTGGCTGGGAGGAGCCGCCTCCTCTCTAAACCCTGCGTGTCCCCGGGGTGGCACGGACTGGGATGATCCCTGACCCCAGAGCAGGCTGAGCTCTGTGTGGAATGAGCTGAGCTCTCGCGTTAAAAATAGCTCATGACCATGCAAATCTCTGGCTGGATATTAATGCAGATGCAAATAGGTGCTGGCAAAGCTGGCAGAGATGCCCTGCCCAGCCGTTCCCACCTGGAGTCTGCAACACACAGGTTTCTAACATCTGCTGGGAAGGGAGGATTTGTTGGGCTGGGTTGCAGAGGCTCAGAAAGTCACAGTGTGTGGGTCAGAGCAGTGAGAGGAGGCAGATTCCCTGTGGATCTCTACTGCCATGGGCTTGGTGGCTGGGGAAGCTCCCATGGGATGAACAGGAAGAGATGGGTCTGGGGAGGGCTGGACACCCTTCCCATTATCACTTTCTGTGGGTGCTTGTGTTTGGTACCCCCGAAACCACCAGCATGAGGGTGGGTAATAACAACGTCAGGTTGTGCTTTTGGCATCATCTCAGTCCCCACGGTGACCTGGCCACCCCAAAAATGCCATCCCAGGACTGGGCTGAGCAGCTGTTTGGAGCAAGCCGGGTTCTCCACCTCCAAAACGCCTCAGTACCCTGCGCCCCTGAGAAAAAGCCATTTGCCATCTCTGCTGAAACACTGTGCATGTCAGAAATACGGCTCCTGCGGGCACAGCTACAGTCAGGAAGAGCCAGAGCACTCCATGGGCAGAGAGAGTCATGTGAAAAATGCTCTTGTTCCCTCTTAAGATGCTTGGAAGCAGCCTGAGGGCTTTAGCACTGTGCCGCTTTGGTTTAAGTTTCTCTAATGAGGTTTGCCTTCTATTACTGTCAGGGAACATTTTTCATTGTTGAAGCCACTGTAAATGCAAAGCCTTAAAAATGAGTTTCCATTTCAGATCTGACAGCTCAGCTGCTAATGTAAAATAGAGAAAAACCACAGATCAGGCTGCCTTTTAGTGCAATTAGCCCTCCAAATGGAGCAATTTACATTGGCACACTTGTGTATCTTCCTGCAGAAGGGGGAAAAAAAGCCTCATTACTTAAGCACAGACCTTTATGAACAGAAATGAGGGGAAGAGAGGAAAAACGCAGCAGGGATGGGAGTGCTGGGATGTGCCTCCCTTCCCTGTGCTGCTCACTGTGTGCTGGGCTGGGCCACGAGTACCAGGCTGGGTTTGCACATGGAGCCTTTCCCGGTGCCTGTGCCTGTCACGGAGCCATTGGCGTGTCCCTGGCCGTGGGAGTGGTGAGCCGGCGTTGTCGGCACACAGGAGCACAGCTGTTCCCTGTGCCAAACATTCCACTGCCCCTCCTCTGCCAGAGGGTTTATGGATTAGAGGATCTCATCAATTTTTCAGTCCCTGCCAAAACCCGCAGAGCTCCGGTGCTGTCGCTGTCATCCTTCCTGTCTTGTGTGCAGGTGATCCTGTGCCACCTCACCATGGGCTGTGCCATGCCCTGGGGACCCTGTGCCACCTCACCATGGGCTGTGCCATGCTCTGGGGACCCTGTGCCACGTCACCATGGGCTGTGCCATGCCCTGGGGACCCTGTGCCACCTCAACAATGGGCTGTGCCATGCCCTGGGGACTCTGTGCCACCTCACCATGGGCTGTGCCATGCCCTGGGGACCCAGTGTCACCTCACAATAGGGCTGTGCCATGCCCTGGGGACCCTGTGCCACCTCACTATAGGGCTGTGCCATGCCCTGGGATAGCACCATTCCAGTATGGAGCTGTGCCATGCCCTGGGGACCCAGTGTCACCTCACTATAGGGCTGTTCCATGCCCTGGGGACCCTGTGTCACCTCGCCATGGGGCTGTGCCATGCCCTGGGATAGCACCATTCCAGTATGGAGCTGTGCCATGCCCTGGGGACCCAGTGTCACCTCACTATAGGGCTGTTCCATGCCCTGGGGACCCTGTGTCACCTTGCCATAGGGCTGTGCCATGCCCTAGGGACCCTGTGCCATGCCCTGGGGACCCTGTGCCACACTGTCATGGAACTGTATCATGTGTGGGGCACTGTCAGCGTGCCCACTTCGAGCCACGGCAGAGAATCCCAAAATATATTCCCAGAGGAGCTGCCATTTGCTTGTCAACACCAGCCTGGTTTGCATCCTCACTCCCCTCCCTGGCTCTGTGCCTGCATCCTTAATATCCACCCAAGGCCATGGCCCTGTGGCTCCAGCCTCTCTCAGAATAAAACAAGGTTTGTTTGAGGCCTCAGAGCTCTGATTCATGCATTGCCCTGGCCTCCTCCTCCTCCCCTCCCTGCTCAATCCCTCTGGCTAATGAGGCCGGAGCAGCTCCACGCAGCAGGTGTGTGAGGAACCCCTTGTCTGGGAGAGGAGAGCAGACCTTGGGCCACAATCCAGCTGAAAACAATTCCAGTGGCATCTCCACACATTTATTAATACCATTTGCAAGGACACAATCCAGCTGCCTCAAGAAGAGGAGGAGGAGGAGACAGGAGGAGAGCAGTGGGAAGCCCATAAGCATCCAGGGATGGACTCTCCTGGCAGGCAGGGATGGGGATGAGCTGGAGTTTCCCAGTGCTGTGGGGGCAGAATGTGCCATGGCTCTGGGCAGTGGTAAATCAGCATTAATGGAGCAGCTTAAGAGCTGCTTTGAACTGAGGGATGGCCTGGCTGTGCTGGGATGCTCCTGCCTGCAGTGGGGCTGAGCCTGGTGTGCTGCACCCTGGCATGGTAACTGAGCCTGGAATTCCAGCCTTTCTACTCCATTCTATCATTTGACCCCTCTCCTCAGGCATCCTGCACCCAGATCCACTGCTGTTCTTACCCTTCCAGGCCTCAGCACAGGAATTTGATCCATGGGTCTCTGTGCTGAGCTGGCTGGAGCTGCAGCAGCCATCCCTGTGTGGGAGTGGGGGTATGGCTGTGGATCCTGGTGGAGTTGGCCAGGCACATCAGGAGTTCCAGCATCCCCTGGGATGGCTGCAATGACCTGGGGGCTCTCCCCAAAGCCCCTGTGTCCCATTCTGGGCTTATGCTTCAGCTGCTGGGGGGCACAGAGTGGTGGCAGGAGGCTGGGTGATGGCTCTGGCTCATAAGCAAGAGGTCTGCACTGTTCCCTTTGGCCATCAAACCTGTCTCACCCCCCAAAGCGATCCTGTTGAGCTGACATCACACATATCCCACCAACCTGGTGACACCGCCTTCCTCCAGCTCCTCTGACATCCAGCCTTGTACAAGCCCTTCCATGGCACTGCCCAGGATGGATGTCAGGCCGACCTTTTCAAACACCAGTGTGACACCAACCTGACTCCGCTCACCTGAAACCTCTCCACTGCTCATCCACTCACGGAGCAGCAGCGTGGCAGGACACAGAGCTCCAATTCCAGCTCTTCCCATCCTCCCTGCTCCATATCCTCACCTCTGTCCCCCCCACCAGCAGAAAGAGCCTCCTCACCTCACCCAGCCAGACCCCTGTGGGAGAACACGGCATGTCCTCAGCCACCCACCCAAACCCCCCGGCCCTGTTCCTGCTGCTGCTGGATGTGCGGGATGCCGCAGGTGTCCAAACACTGCTTCCCATTGTCTCCCACGGTTGTTTTGTCACTTTGCAAGGTTGGAAATGATCAGCTTCCCGTCCCCCCGATTGCTGTGTATCGCTGCTTTCATTCTCTACAGCTGCTTTCACTTTTGTCTAACGCCGCCCGCTTTTCTTAACAGGCCTCTGCTCTCCTGATTGAGGGATTGTCTCCTCGGGTAGCTGGTAAAGTATTCTTCACAGCTCGGAATTATGATTCAAATTTTTCAGTTTAAATGTGCTCTTCCAGCTGATTCAGCTCGTAATTGTTTTCAGCTTGGTGGAACTGGCCCGCTCGATGCCGCAGGCGTGTTTGGCGTCAGGGGGGCTCCATTCGAGCCACGCCGTGGTCGCCCGCACCTCAGCAACCACTGCTTTTTAGCTCCGAGATCAATTCCTCTTTATCTGCCAGGAGCGGGCTGATACCGGCTCCCCTGTGCCGTGTGGAACTTCTTTTTTCATTGAGGGTATCGATTTATGAATCCGCGGCCCCTTTGGATACCGGCGAGCGTGAGGTGCTCGCAGGACAGGAGATTATAAATGCTCTCATGCTGTCCTTCACCTGCTGTGCCAGAGGTGTTTCAGGAGTGGGTTGTTTGGCTCCCAGCATGTCCAGCTCCATTCCCTGGATCAGCCTGGCCGCTAACCCAGGTTGCTCCAAGCCCCATCCAACTTGGCCTTGGACACTTCCAGGGATGGGGCAGCCACAGCTTCTCTGGGCAACCTGTGTCAGGGCCTCTCCAACCTCACAGGGAAGAATTTCTTCCCAATATCCCATCTAACCCTGCTCTCTGGCAGGGGGAAGCCATTCCCCCTTGTCCTGTCACTCCAAGCCCTTGTCCCTTCTTCCCCTCCAGCTCTCTTGGAGCTTTTTTATGCACTGGAAGAGGCTCAAAGGTCTCTTCAGAGTCTTCTCTTCTCCAGGCTGAACACTTCCAGCCTGACTCTAAAGCAGGGGGTCTCCAGCTCTTGTAGCATCTCCATGGACTCCTCTGGACTTACCCAGTTTGTGCTCCAGCTGACAGTGGCTGCTTCTCCTCATGTTTTATTGATGCCCAGAGGTGTAAGCAATGGGCACACGTGTGTGTCAGCATCCTGATGAGAGCTGTTGGGCATGGGCTAGAGAGTGGAAGCTGCCACATGGTGCCATCAGCATGGAGTTCATCCTGTCCTGTCAATGCACAGAACTCCCAGCCCTGGCATGTGCTGGTCTAGGGGAGTTACCAGTCTGGGGTGCCTGGCATCAGCACCAGGACAATGCCCCAGGAGAAGGACCACCGTGACATCACAGGAGGACAGGGCACTCACCCCATCACAGCTGCTCACCTGGGACCACACTGGAGTGGTCCCTCATTCCAAGGACTCCATAAAATTACTGCTCATCCACACGTGCCCCAGGCCTGGGCCAACCCAGGCTGGCTCTGACCCTCCCTGGGAACTTTGTAATTTTTCAGGCCATCCATCCCAATGGTTTTAGCTGCCATCAGTCCCCAGCTGGCACCTGGGTCAGGTCCCCCATCTGTTGGTGGCCTGCTCTGGGTCAGATGGGGTATAGGGAGCCAAATGTCTTCAGCTTCCCAGCACTGCCCTGCACTGCAGCACTGCCCTGCACTGCTCTTGGGCACTGTCAGAATGCCCTCCTGGGGGATTCAGCATCTCACCCTCTGCCATGGGCACTGGAACCCTCCTGGGGGATTCAGCATCCTGCCAGGAGCTGGGGGGGGCTGCTGACACCCCTTTCCCACAGCTCCAGGGTGCAGGGGCCGAGTGGGACAGGCTGACAGACAGTGTGGGGTGACATCATGTGTACACAAGTGTCCCTGTGTAGCAGGGCTGATGTGGCTCCACGAAGTGCTTCCCATGCCTTTTCTGTTATTTATGAGGACTCCTCCAGCAGGGCTGCCCAGGAGGAAGCTGGGCATGGGATGAGGCACAAGGCTCACCCTCTGTGTGTCCCCCAGGAGCCCTGGCAGGGCTGAGGCAGAGAGAAGGGCATGAGGATAGGATGTGAGGCAGGGAGCTCGAATGGGGGCACCTACCCACCCCGTGCCTTCACACAGAGCCTGCTAAGGACGGATCTGTCCCTCTCCTGGCACCAAACCTGAGAATTCAGAGCTAAAACCAATTCCATGTACAAGGCAGTGTGTGGCTGCATT
Source organism: Calyptomena viridis (assembly GCA_013390005.1). NCBI lineage: Eukaryota > Metazoa > Chordata > Aves > Passeriformes > Eurylaimidae > Calyptomena > Calyptomena viridis. Next base: position 20,966 of record WEIV01025135.1, on the reverse strand, counting down.
TTTCATGAGCCAGATGAGCAAAGAAAACAAGGCTTTTCCAAACAGGGAGAGCCAGGCCTGTGCTCTGCTGCCACTGCCGGTCATGGTCACTAAGCAAATGAGCGAGGAGCAGCTTTGACAGCCATCGTGTTCCCACCATGCACTGACAGGATCCATCCTCACTCCCCAGCCTCCAGCCAGCTTTTCACACCAGCAGCCGGCAGCAGTGGCCACGCTGGGCTCCCTGCAGAGGCAGTGGGGACAACGACACAGGCACACATGTGAACAGTGTGGCACATCCCTCTGCTCGACACCCTCCTTGCCTTGTCACCCCCAAACCAGCTCCAGCACCAGCCTGGGCTGTCCCAGGGGAAGATCTGCAGTACTTGTTGCTAGTTTATTTCCTTTTTTTAAATTATTTTTAAGACAATTAATTAAAAATCAGTGATCACGTCCCAAAAGACTATGCAGAAAAGCCTAAAACCAGGAGTGCTGGGCAGCTCAGGGGGGCCCCTCTGGGTTTCAACATGTGCACCTCTAGGTGTGGGCATTGCCAGCCAGGGCACAGATGGACCCTGCTGGCATCCCCCCTGCCCCTGTACAGGATGCAGCAGCTCCCAGAGCTCCCCCCAGCCCAGGCTGGGTCTTCCCAGACCAGCAGAGCTTTGCTTAAGTCTCCAGCCATGGCATGAAGCTGTGTCAGGAGAGGTTTAGGTTGGATATTAGGAAGAGGTTCTTCCCCCAGAGGGTGGTTGGGCACTGGTACAGGCTCCCCAGGGCAGTGGGCACAGCACCAAGGCTGCCAGAACTCAAGAAGGGACCTTAAAATTCATCTCATTCCAGTACCCTGTCTCGAGCAGGGACACCTTCCACTATCCCAGGTTGCTCCAAGCCCTGTCCAACCTGGCCTTGGACATTTCCCGGGATGGGGCAGCCACAGCTTCTCTGGGCAACCTGTGCCAGGGCCTCCCCACCTTCACAGGGAAGAATGTGTTCCTAAAATCCAATGTAAATCTCTCCTCTTTTACTTTAAAACCCCTTCCCTTGTCCTATCACTATCTGCCCATTTAAAAAAATAATTCTCCCTGTTTTTATAACTCCCAGAGGACATAATGTTGTTCCTGGTCTGGCTGCCATCTCTCCATCTAGGAGACAAATCTCCCCAGGGTTTGGTCGTGGCCCCAAGGCTGCCAGAGCTCCAGGAGTGTTTGGACAACACTCAGGGACAGGGCGGGATTGCTGGGGTGTCTGTGCAGGGCCAGGGCTTGGACTCAGTGATCCTTGTGGGTCCCTTCCAGCTCAGGATATTCTATAATTATATAAATCTATGACTTCTCAGCAGTGCTGAGCAGCCAGAGCCATCCCTGTGGAGCTGATGGTGAGTGTGGGGTCACAGTGACAGCCAAGGAACAGCGAGACCAGCAACTGTGAGTAACCACAACATTCCCCAGCCTGGAGCCTTTGATTTTGGTGCCGTCTAGACGGGAGCCCCTATCAAAGCCCAGCAGCTGAGTGCATTTGCAAGGGGACCTGGAGAGAGCACACAACACACCCACCCTCTGCTCTTCCAGAGCTGCCTCAAAAGCCTTTTGACTCAGAAACTAATGAGCAGGTTCCCTAACAACTTCTGGAAATGCTGCCAGAGCCCAAAGCAAAGTGCTGTGAGCCTGGGAAGGGACCTGGCATATTATTTTTTCCTGCAGAAGAAGGGGTTTTAGCCTAGGTCTTCATGGACATGATGGAGATATACTCCTGGGTGGATGGGATTTGCTGTGGGTGGGATGTGCTGTGGGACTGGTGGTGTTTAAATGGGGATGTGGCTGTGATCTGACTCTGCAATGTGTCCAGAGGTGTCCTTGGAGAGTGTGGGGTCACTTCACCCTCCTCACTCCTCCCCTTCATTGAAAGTGGTGCCTGAATCAGTATTTTAATGATAAATAGGTCACAGGGCCATAGACCCAGCAGGGAGTGACAGGTCTCTATCCCTCCTCTCCTGTTGCAGCCCCAGCGTGTGCCCAGCACACAGCTCAGGAGAAGAGCCTGCTCCACAAAACCAGCCAGGCAGGGTACCCTGGAAGCCAGCATGATGGATTTTCTCCCATCCAGCCTGGGGGAATGGAGCTGGGGTACCTCAGCCTGTGCCATGCTCAGCATCACTGTTGGAGAGACCAGTTAATCCCCACTGCAGCTCGGGGTGAGCAGTGTGTGCTCACCAAGTCTCCCACCGGCATTTGATCCCTTGGGAGCAGTGGAAAGAAGCATGTCAAAGCTTGGGTGTGGAATTCCTGATCTAAAATCAGTGTTGGGAGGTGGGTGATGACTCCACACCTGCACTGGGAATGGCTCAAGCCCTGGGAATGGGCCACTGGAGCTGACAGCCAGCATGTCCCCAGCTGGCAGCACCTCTGGGGTGCACAGCCCCCTTGGGTGTCTCCAGCCTTGGGAGCCTGGTCTTCGTCCCAGGGGCAGCACCAAGGCATGGCTGGGTGGGAAGGCATCCCATTGGAATTTCTTCCTAAGTAAAGTCTGGAGAAACCTTGCTGCAAAGTGCTGGTTTTGTAGCAGCTCATGGAGCCTGGTATAACGACCAAGCCACCCCGTCCTTCCTAAAAGGCTGCAATGTGGCTAAATGTGGGGCTACTGTGCTGTCACCTCGTCACCAGGGGCCAGTCCCTCGGAGCCTGCAGAGCCCAGTGCAGCAGCACTGTGCTACTCGTGGAGAAAGGTTTTCAGGGAGGTTTTCTGGGAGGTTTGGATGTTTTTGAGGCCAGCAGTTGTGGATGAGTGACCATGGCCATGGGTGGGTGCAGTGCAGCAGCCAGAGCAGGGGGTGCCCATCTCAGTGTGTGTGCACAACCTGAGGGCACCCCAAATCTGTAACACCCCAGTGGGCACCCATTCCAGCTGAGGGACCACCCTGATGGGAGCCCAAGGAGCCTGAAGCCTTCTCCTGCCCCTTTTCTTTGGATGGCCTTGCCATCCCTGTGGTGCACAGGTGCCACCACAGCAGTGGGTGCTGTGCTCAGAGCCCTGGGGACTCTGTGACATCTCAGCAGCAGGTCTGGGGGGGCCCTTAGCAACAAGCAGGAACTTTGTGCCCATTCGGAGGGAAATGGAGCTGCTGGAGTCAGAGTAAATAATTAAAATTGTTAACTGTGTAGGAGAAAGCAGAGATAACAGAGGGAGCTCAAGCAGAAAACCTGGGATTCGCTGCTGTCTGCTCTCCTGGGCATGGTCACCCCGGGTGCTGTCCCTGCTGTGTCCCCCCTTCCCTGAGCATGGCTCTGCCATCTCCCACCCATTTTCACACCTCAGCCACTGGCTTTCACACTGTGGTTTCCTCCTGGTGCTGCTTGCTCCTGCCCCCATCACTTTCCATCTCCTCCTCCTCCTCCTGCCCCCCTCGCACAGGGAAGCCCCTTCCCACGTACGCGCCTATTGATCCGTCTTGTTTTGCTGCTCCCTCCTGTGCTTCATAAATGTCAACTTTTTTTCTCTGACAAAGAAATTTTGTGGTAATGACTCTTTGTGCCACTTCTAAATCCCCAATTACATAAGGAGCAGCAGCACAAAGCCATTCCCTTTGGTGGAAATCTCCGCGTAATCCCTTTTCCAGAGAAGCAGCCCGCCAGTGACACGCTTCTAACTCTTTGTTTGTTCTTTTGGATCAAATCTAACTGATTGCCGTGACTAATTAACTTTCCCTTTCTTCGGGCCTCTGTTGTCTTAATTAATTTCACAAATACTTCGTTCCCAGCTCCCAGCCAACAGGCTCGGTGGTGCGAATCACCAGCAGCAGTGTGGCGAGGCGGTGCCTCCGGCGGGGCTCCCGTTGTGCCGGCACAGGGGGCAGGCATGACCTTGCTGTCAGCGTGGTTTCACGGCACACGGTGCCTGGACACACCCCCAGTGCCACCAAGCCCCTGAGTGGGAGCAGAGGACCCCCTGGGTGGTGCATGCAACGTGGCAGGGCAGGAGGCAGCTTGTTGGAGGTGTGGACGGACCATCTCCCGCTGCTGCCTATGGGGCTGCTCCTTGTGCAGGGCTTAATTTGGGAATTTTCCACTTTGCAGCACATGCCATATCCTAATTTTCACCCTGGGGTATTTTCCTCTGCCCTGCAAGCCCCTCCTGAGTCAACACTCAGGCTCAGGCATGGAGAAATCCAGCCCGTAGAATCATAGACACATACACTCATAGACTCATAGAATGACAGATTTATTGGATCATAGACTTACAGACTCACAGAATCATAGGACGGTTTGGGTTGGAAGGCACCTAAAGATCATCTAGTCTCAACTCCCCCTACCATGGAGCATCTTCCACTATCCCAGGTTGCTCCAACCTGGCCATGAACACTCCCAGGGATGGGGCAGCCACAGCTTCTCTGGGCAACCTGTGCCAGGGCCTCTCCACCCTCACAGGGAAAAAATTCTTCCCAAGGTAAAGGCTGGTGAAATCTTGCTGCAAAGAGCTGTTTTCGTGGGAGCTTGTGCCATTCTCTTCCTGTTGGATCCTGGTACAGTGGCCACCACCTTGTCCCCCCCAGCTGCTGCTCCTGATGCCTGTGGCACTCACCAGCATGAATCAGATCCACAGCCCATGTTCTGCAGTGATGGGCACATGGATCTCAGGATTAGTCCTTCTGTGGGATCTTAAGATTAGTCCTTCTCTGGGATCTCAGGGTTAGTCCTTCTGTGGGATCGATGTGCATCTCTCTGTGGTTATCCCCCAAGCTGTGTTTTTCCCAGACAAGGGCTGGGTTGAGGTCAGCATTAAAATATGTCCCGTTGTCCCAGCCATCGCAGCACAATGGAGCTGCATATTCATGAAGGCAGTGCATTACACAGCGGCTAATGGCAGTCTTTGTGATCCTATCTGCTGCTTCAAGCAGCCCTTGTGGTGGTTGTTATCAATCCGTTGCTATCTGGGGTCTGCCCTGGATGAATAAACATCGGAGCTCTTCCACTCAAAGGCTCTCAGTCTGCGGAGTGCAGCGGTAGATGCTCGATGGAGATAAACGACAGCAGCCTGGAATCGAGTGGCTACAGCCCAGGCTGAGATTCCTGCCAGCCTTCCCGTGCCATCCACAGCTGAAAAGTGGGGCTGATTGTCCTTCTCACCTCATGGGAAAGGTTTTGCTCTGATGGGAAGGTCACAAATCTTGTGGGAACGTGGGAGAGGGATGTGGGGGAACACGCTTTGGACACTGCTCCAGTCCTGATGTGGCAGAGCTGTGCAGCCACCGTGAACCACGTGTCAGGAGATAACAGGGCCATTGGTGTGGCAGGTGTTGGAGCATCCTGATGGTTTGCAGGATCTTACAACAGGGCAAGGGGACACGGCCTCGAGTTGTGTCAGGGGAGGTTCGAGTTGGACATCAGCAGGAATTTCTTCACTGAAAAGGCTGTTCAACATTGGCAGGGGCTGCCCAGGGAGGTTTGGAGTCCCCATCCCTGGAGGTGTCCAAGGAATGACTGGACGTGGCACTAAGTGCTCTGATCCAGGTGACAAGGTGGTGATTTGTCAGAGGTTGGTCTTGATGATCTTGGAGGCCTTTTCCAACCTCAGTGATTCTGTGATTCTCTGATTTCTTGGAGGTTCCCCTGGCACAGACCAACATGGCTGGCAGAGCTTCAGCATCCTGAAGTCAACAGCAGCACCATGCAGGGCAGTAAGAGGGGGCAGGCAGAACATTGTGAGCTCTGAATCCACATTGAAGGGATGACCCTGTTTGCCATCAAGGCCTCTGGTAGGAAATGAATGAGTTGGAGGAAATCCAGGAGCTTGGAGGAGGTGCTGAGGGAGCCAATCACCCCAGCAGGTTCTGAGATCTCTGAGGGACCTGCACTTTGGGAAGCCTGAGGCATTACTGGAACAGAAGATGGCTTGTTCTGAAGGCTGCCAGGAGAAATCAGATCCTGTGTGGAGGGTGGATTGAAATCCATCTGCAATTAAGCCCAGGCAGTGCTGCCGTGTTTCCCCCGGGTCAGCCAACCTTTGGAAATCAGGGAGTGCAATCACTGCCCTTCCAGTGGCTGCAGTTCGCCTGGGGCAGCACCCATCCCTCACCCATCGGTGATTAGACATCCTCTCCCACTCCCAGGAAGCTTGTTTCTCTGTCACAGTGCTTGTGGCTAAAAAGCTTCTCTCACTAGACACAAGACTTGGCCTCTGGGGACAGATGCTGTGGCTTGGCTGGGCCGCTGGCAAACGGAGGCTGCAGCTTCAGAGGAAAGGGCTAAGGACAAATTTTAAAAGATTTGCTCTCCCTTTGTAGAAATCTTTGATTAAACCTTGGCAGCTGGTGCTCATCTCCTCGGCCTCCCACCCCCTCCTTCTTCATCTCCCTCTCTTCTGGCTTTTCTTCTTTCCTCTTTTCTCCCTTCACTTTGGAAGGGAGCAGATCAATAAATAAATAAACCAACAGAAATGTTATTTCTCTGGCGAGAGGAGCCTTGAAGTTCATCAGAAATAACAATCCCAGCCTCTTGTGCATGCGCAGGGGAAGGAGAAGGGATGGGATTGCTCCCTGGGGAAAAACACCAGCGCAACACGTTGGGCCTGTTTCAGAGGGATGACAATTTAACAGCAGTGTTTGAGGTCTTACTCAGTGGCTTGAAGATTTTGACATGAAAGGGACACCAGTCAAAGGAACGGAAGGATCATCTTGCAGGATTAAATGTCCTTGTCACTAACCCATCAAAACACAGCATCATTTTGAAGGGACAAATCATGTCGAGGAGTTTACAGAAGATTAAACCTGAAATTCCAGGGGATATTTGGCAGATAAACTGGCCACAGGTGGCACCAGCGTTGCAGGAGCACTGGGTGACTGTGAGTCCCCGGGGGGATCTGCTTGGCCCTGGGGGAGCCCCAGCCGTTCATCTGCCATGCAAAGGAGTTGCTCCTAAATCGACCCAAAGCTTTCTCCAGAGGATGGAAGACTTCAAAATCCATAGTTTACAGTGAGTGGTGCAATGACTCAGGATCTGAACGCTTTAATCTCGGGGCTTGGCTGTATCAGAACTGCCCCAAAGTGCCACCTGGGAGAGTTTGCAAAGGGGACACTCCCGCAGACATTCCTGGGCAAACACACACATCCCTACAGAGACACGGAGCTGTCTGGGTGCATTCCTGAGACCAGGCATGTCCCTGTGTCCCCCCACTGACTCAGGGTCCCCAGCACTCAAGCCTGCAGAGCAGAGCCAGGGGATGAAGGCTGTGTGTGGGACACAACCAGAGCCTCTCAGACCCTCTCCATCCCCTTCTCAGGGGAGTCTAGGAGCCAGGGTGAAGCTGGACCCCTCCTGGTCCTTGTCACACTCCAGCACTGCCACAAGTGAGCTCTGTGTGTGTTTGGCTGAATGAGGGAGCAGGTTTGGGGAGGGACTGCTCAGGGCAGAGTCTGCCAGGACAACCTGCACGTGGCAGCGCCAGTGAGGAACCACAGGGCAGCAACGTGTGCTGTGGGACAAGGCAGCAATAAGGGGTATCTTGGCTCTGGAGAGCTAAACGAGCTCCTTGCCAGGTGCAGGTGTTAATGGGTGAAGCTGGACGATGAAAAGTCGTGCCCAGGCAGCAGGAAGCTGATCCCAGTCACTGGCTGTGGGTCAGCGGCACCAGCCGTGACTGAGAGGAACAGAGCTGGTGTTGGAGAAGCCAGAAATTCTCCCCCTGGAGCTGATAAACGCTGTGAGTTCCTCTGCTGCACACGATCCTTCACGGGCTGCAGCAATAACAACCCACTGACCTGCGCCTTCACCCCTGCCCTGAGCACGGCGCCCACGGGCTCCGGGAGTAGCTGCGCTTAATGGCCCTGTTAAGCAGCAGCATCCAGGGAAATCTAACAACAGGGACGGGTGCTCCATCGGAGCGCTTTTCAGTATGGAAAAAACACAGGGATACACCACAGAGGGAATATTAACTGCTTATCCAGCCCTTGCCTACAGGAGGAGACAGCAAAATGTCTCAGTTAGCAGCTACTGCTGTCAGTTAGTTGACAGGAAAATACTCGTGTGCAAAGGCTGCCCCACAGCCTGTTCCAAGGGATGATGTTGGCAGCTTGAAAGGGAAATAGAGCAATTGCTAAAGGTCTTCCATGAGCGTTGTCACAAGCAAGGAAGAGATGGGAATGGGGAGTGTGTCAGCATTGCAGTATCGGCTGTGTTTGGGTAAAGAGAGGCTGCAGGGTGGGTAAAGCAAGTCAGGAAATGGAAAATTCAAAACATGTAAAAATCCCAGTGAAGGGACAGTGGAGATGAAAGGCAATCAGCCTGGTGAAGGCCTGGTAAAGAAAAGCTGTGGCTGCCCCATCCCTGGAAGTGTCCAAGGGTTGGATGGTGTTTGGAGCAACCTGGGATAGTGGAAGGTGTCCCTGCCCATGGCAGAGGGTGGAATGAAATGAGCTTTAAAGCCCCTTCCAGTCCAAACCATTCTAGGATTCTGTGGTGGGATTAGACCTGCACATGGTGTTGCTTGAACCTGTCACACAGAACCCCCACAGCCAACAGAAGTATCACTCACAGGGCTCCTGAAGAACCCTGGAACTTGTACTCATTTGCTCTGGGCAGAGAGAGAGGGAGGATGGCAGAGGTGACTGTTTCACTGGTTTTATCCAAGCCTGTCATCCCACTGGGCAATCAGTCAGAGGGGTGGGGTGTCAAGCAGCATCTGCAGTTATTGTGTTTTAAAATTCTCCTTCCTGCAGAAAAATTCGGTGTGACCAGGCCGGCTGGTTTCCAAATCACTCAGCCCGAGGTGATTTACTCCCAGGAGCACTGTAGAACCCACACGTCTCCCCTGTCCCCTCCCTGAGGCACCTGCTTGTCAGAGAGCACTGAAAAACCAGCACATGTAGGGCAGACAGAGCCCCAAATGTGGGACACTGGTGGGGAAGGATCTTCTGCAGCCATCCTGGGTTTCACCTGTATCCACAGGTGCTGTAGGACGCCTGGATTTGTGCTCTGACTTAAGAACAAGCTGCTGGAGTGGCTGCCCTTGCTCTGCCTGTGACTCCTGCCTGCACCCTGCAATACAGGCAGCAGGGAGAGGAGCCACGGGGTGCCCCGTGGCTCTGGTGGCACCTGGTGAGGCTCACGTCCATGCAGGCAGACAAACTGCCCAAAGGGCAGGGAAAGGGCTGGGAGATGAACAGGCAGCTTGGGAAGTGAGGCAGGACCAGCAGGTCTGACCAGCATAGGGAGACAGTGTGGGGTGGCACGAAGGCAGCGAGGCTGCTCTGGGGCTGTGCCCCAGGTGGGTTGTTCCTGCCTGCTGCTATCACAGCTGCCCCAGATAACACACAGAGGTGGTACATGGTTCCTCCAATCCACTGGGATGCAGCTGAACTGCTGCCTTGGTCTGGTTTGAGGGGAAAAGGGCTGAAGAAAGACAGGCTGCTGAGTGCTTTGCAGCATCAAAGGGCGGCCTAAGCTCCTCTCTGCTCGCTCTCTATCCTGCCCAGCTTGTTCTGGTGCCTCAGGGATGATCACAGCCCCCTCCTCCACATCACTTTTTAAAGAGCTTTTAGGTCCATCACTCCAGGGAGTTTGTAGCTAAATGCTCAGCCTGGTGTTTGCTGCCTCCGCGACGCCACAAAGGTGGATCCCACAGGGGTTTTGTGATGGGGTCCCTGAGGAATGATGCTACAGGAGAAGCAGGAATCATCATCACAGAATCACAGGATGGTTTGGATTGGGAGGGACCTTGAAACTCATCTCATTCCTCCCCCTTCCATAGGCAGAGACACCTTCCATTAGACCAGGTTGCTTCGAGCCCTATCCAACACTTCCAGGGATGGGGCAACCACAGCTTCCCTGGGGAAACAAGGGGTTGTGAAAAACCCCAGACTCTCATCCCTCATATCCAGGCCAGGCTTTGACCCATTTCCATGAGTAGAAACTACAACAAACGTGGGAGGTGTAAGATGTGCAGGGTCCATATAAGCAGATTACAAAGTATTCTTCGGTTTTCCACATTCCGACAAGGAGAGGGAAGAGCAACAGCATTTCCTGTTGATAGGCAACGCCATCTGTGGCACAAACATCTTATCCTAGCCTGGAAAATGAGGATGTGGAACCTGGAAATGAGAAAAGTGCTCATTAGCCTAATGTGACATTAATGCTTCACGTCCAGAGACTGGAGTGCCCATGGTGAGCCTGTGACCTGAGAGCAGCAGGGTGAGAGGAGGGACTGCCACGGCAGCCCTGGACCATGGGTGGGAGCTGATGGGACACTCCTGGTTTTGGGTGCCCCATTCCACCCCCTGAATCCCAGTTCCTTCACAGGATCGCTGTAGTAGCAGTAAATGAAATTCTATGCCTCCATTACAGTCAGGATATCACTCTAAATTGACTGGTTTATAGTCTTGGGTAATTTAATTTTTTTATGTAGGGAATGCTTTGCCATATGCCCACTGCCTGAGCAGTGCAGCCCTCACAGGGATCACGGCAGAGCTGCTGCCTGAGCACAGCTCCCATTGTTGCTCCAGGTTTCTGCCACGCTCAGCTCCTGCTGCTGGCTTGGGGTGGTGTTTTCCTGCAGGGAATCCCTGCCTGAGCGGGAAAAAAAACCATCCAGAAACTGTCCAGGGAGACCAAGACCTGTGGGTGGGTGGTCCAGCAGTGGGGTACAGGATCTGAGGTTGGAATTGGCACGTCAGGGATGGGTGTGGCTGCTGTCAGGATGGGCAATGCACTGAGCGGGCACCTGAGGTCAACCCAGAGCTCTGGCACGGTGCTGGAAGCCCAAGAAACTGGGATAGAGGCTATATTTTGGTTTGCACACGTTTAATAAAGCCTCTGGTTAGGCATTGATCCAGCTTATCTTCCTGCAAGCATTGCCACCCTCCCCCGGCGTGGCACCCCCAGGGCTCGTGGGGAGCCAGCCTGGCTTAAAACACTGCCAGCAGCACAAGGGCTTTTCAGCCACACTCCTGATCCTCTGAAAACCTGGGATGGATGGTGACAGAGGGAAACAGCGGTGTGGTGAGACCCCCCTTCAGCAGCAGTGCTGAGTCCTGCTCAGCCTCCCTGCACCACGGGGCTCCCCCTCCCAGTGACTCAGATGGGATTCGGATCGTTCTCTCCTAAATGGCCTGGCTGTGTTTTTCCAAGTGGATCACATTGTGCCTGCCGGCTCAGCAGGACCCACTCCCTGGGTCCTCCATCCTCCCTGGTATTTTCATGTCTTCTCCAATTTAGTTTCATCTGCAAATTTCAGGAATATGTTATTTAGGAGAGTCGTGTGTCTTACTCATTTCAGCGAACATCACTTGGGAGTATTGCTTTTGTTTCTGTTCTAAAAAATTTTCTCTACATTTCTGCAAAACTCTGGGTTTTTCTCTGATTATTTTTTCACTAAATTGAGAGAAAATGTTCCATATGACACCAGTCATAGTGCAAGTTATGTGAACAAGGAGTCACTGAAGACTCTTTGCTCCATCCTGAATGCTTTGCTTCATCGTGGACTGCTTCAAGACCCAATGTGAGATTCCCTAGTGTCCCAAATCTCCCTGTGCTGGCACTGCTGAGGCAC
>WEIV01025134.1:212016-264866 GCA_013390005.1 Calyptomena viridis | reverse complement strand
TATTTTATATATATTGCAATATATAATTTTCTATAAATATATTGCAAATCCAACAGAGCAAACTGAACAAAATCACAAATCTGAGGGTCAATACGGTCTTCTGATTCAAGTAATAGAAAACCAATATACAATAAACTATCGCTTTCCTGGGACATTATTGATACATTTTGATTGTCTAAAAAGAACATTTGCCAGTGGCTGACCCAGAGGACTAATTCTTTTTGCCAATATTCATTTTTCTATTTTTTCCCCTGCCTTTTGTCATTCTTTAGGTGAACAACAGTTACGGTCACTTTTTTTTTCTTCTTATATTTTGCATTTTTCTAGAATAATAGCAAATATCATACACAAAGTAGAATACACTGATTAGGTCTACAATTTGACATCATAATTTAGTATCATATTTGCATATTAATGGTGCTGATGGGAAGAACAAATTGCAAGCAGTTATTAGAACATGTAAGCTGGATTTTCTTGCATAAGCCATTTTCATATCATGTTGCCATAAAAAAAAATTGTGATGAATGTTCCCCCTGAAGCTGACAAGTTACAAGGGCTTGTACTAAGGGAATAATAACTCCAAGATTCATAAAAGCGGTAATTACTTTATCAACCTTCCAGTCACATTGCAGACACACATACTGAATCACTCCAAAATAGCACTGACATAAAAATTAGACTTCTTATTGATATTACACTTCTTACCTGAGGTTTCCTTTTAAAAACATATAGGTCCAATACATTACTAATTACCCTGAAACCAAAAAAAATCAGGTTTATGTCATATATCTTTAAATACTGAGATAAGGCTGGATGGGACAAGGAGAAAAAGGAGTAGGTATCAGGAGGAAAGAAGTATTCAAGTTCAAAGATGACATTGCCAAGGTGTAAGTTAGTATATTTTTTTGTCTAGGAATAGGAGAGCTTAAGTTGACAGCTCCTTATAAGACATCATCTTCTTGGACAGTGTCCCAGGAAGGACAGCAGAGATAAAAGTACTCCATAAACTCAATCAGCTTAAAATGGAGTTTGATTAATTAATAAAAGAGATTATGTGGTCATGTCATTACCAAGGAAGATCCACATCCCTCTTGGCTTCATCCATCACCACAGCAGCTGTGAACAAGATCCACAAACGGGTCCAAACATCTCCTAAACCCACGTTTTATTTCTCCTGTGAAGCTGGCCAAAATATCTACAATTTGCAAGATACAACGACAACAACCAGAAATAGCTACATGCATTAAAAGGTCAGATATTCATGTGTCCAGAGGTTCACCTGACATGCCTTTTCAGCAGGAGTGCCGCCAACTCCTTTTCCAGCACTTAACTCTCCTTGGGCAATCAATGAGGAAAGCAAGCATTTCCTTGGGGCTGTGGATGCTAAAGGATGGTGGGGTGCTTTGCTACCACCATGCTGAGCTGAGCATCACTCAGGTCCTTTTTCCAAAGACCTAACAGTTAATCCTTTGAACTGTTCAATGTCTTTATCGGCATCCCTGTGAGATAAATAATATTACCATTGAGGTTTGGAGGTAGGAGCATTTAATCTGCTTGCTCAGAGCTGAGTGGATAAGCATCACTTCTTCTGTTCTGTGTTCAGAACAAGTTGCATTGGGGTGCAACTGGAAAACTAAATGCTAATTACTTCTTACTTACTCATTACTTACTACATGGTCTTGGAGCAACCTGGAGGGCTGATAATATCATTAGGCCAGAAATGAAAGGGATGGTATTTCCTCCAGTGTTATTGTTTTTATTTTTTTTCTTAAATTTTGACATTTGTCCCATCTAGCAAACCAGAGTTTAACTTTTCCAACATTATTAGGGTTGTGTTCCATTAAAACACAGCTTTATACACTGTGGAAGATTCATGGTGATGCTCACTTGAAAAACTATTAAAAAGTGTTACAGTTAAAAAGTTTTGGTAAATTCTCCATCAGGGCCCTGAAACAGAAATTCTGTTTCAGGATGAAAGAATGGGATTAAGTGTATTTCGATGCATAATGCTCATGGAAATGCATGGAACTAGAAATGTAAAAATTTAGAAATGTATATACTATTACAATTTTTTAAAGAATGCTTACAAGGCTGAAGCAGAAAAGCATCCTCAAAATAAGGCTGAAATTTTTCTGTCTTCAGTATAAAGTTTCATTGCTTGTTCTCTCTGTAAGAGCCTGAACTAGTAACTTTTACTCTATTAATCACATTATTTCAATTTCTAATGAGTTCTTATGTACAGTTGGACATTTGAGCCCTTTAAGAAGAGTCTCTTGCAGATGAAAATCTCCCTACAGAGGGGCTGTATCCTCCCTGCGAGCTCTCAGGCTCAGTCTAGCCTGAAAGGAAGCAATAGCTCAGCCTTTGTTCCAGCTGGGTCCTTGACCTCCTTGTTTACAGTGCTAATGGGGACAGAAGTTACTCAGAGTCAAGATGGCATTGCTGAGATGTGAATAATCACACAAGAAAACAGACTGAAACAGTCAGTACATTCACATCCCTGGCCTAACCCAGCCATTGGCTCACTGTGATGTTCAGCCACCACGACTGATCTGTGCAGGAACAGACACAGTGATCTATAGGACATGTAATCTGTATCCCATTACCAACTCACTGAGACATTTTTTCCTTCTAAAGCCTAAGATTCTCAAAGCCATCCCTCTCAAAGGACCCTCTTTCATGTTGCTTTTATCATCCTGACCTTGTTCTGGTGGGAATTACCATTCTGTCCTTTGAGACATGGAAATGATGCAAAATTTCACTCTTCTCTTGCTGCACAAAGATCCAAAGAGTAAAAACCCAGCTTGGGATGGGGCCTGTCACCCTCAGCCTGTGTGACCAGCACATGATGTGTGCTGCTGGTCACAATGCACAGGCTGTCCTTTCCTATCCCAGAGTCATGGCTGGCCTGGCTCTGAAGCACCACTTGTGCTGCCAAGAAAATGCAGTATAGGGAGATTTGATATATTAACTAGTTATACAAAAACTTCATTGACAGAACTTTTGCAGAAGAGTGAATTATCCTGTTTGACAATACAGTCTTTACAAGTGGAAAAATGTGACATTCAAGACATCAAATAAGTGTCTCAGTGTTTTGCTTGGCAATCAAAGTCCCAGATTACAATCCTTGCGAATTTAATACACCTCTTCAAGCGTCCCCTGTAATCCTACTTAAGTGAGCATAAAACACTCTATGTTGAACCACTGTGGCCTGGATTTTCTTAATTATATTGAAATAAGATAAAGATTTCCCCAAAGCACAGCTGTGACTCAGTTCATGGGGTCAAACCCTGAGCAGACATCAGGTTCATGGGTACCACAGCTCAAGGGCTGTGGCCTTAAACTCAGTGTACTCAGCAGAGTTGTAACACTTAAAACTATTCTGAAGACCAAACCCACACATTAAGTAAAAATGGCAGGTATTGGCAAGTATAAAATACTGTATGGAGAGAATTTGCAAGAGTTAACCGTTTTAAGCTTCCCAATTCATAACATCCAGCACTTACCACTTTGCATCTGACTTTTATAAAAAACTGTGCTTTTTTGTATCTTGGTGCCAGTAACACACAGGAAAAGAAAGAAGAGTGTCTGAGGAGATGATCAAGGCTGTGTTAATCTGAATTTTTGATGTCACACTCCTTACTATTTTTTATTATGCCTTTGATGAGAGAAGCATCCAAGGAGACTTTAGAGACCCTTCCAGTATCTAAAAGGGCTCAAAGAGAGCTGGGAAGGGACTTTGGACGGGGGCCTGGAGTGACAGGACAAGGGGGAATAGCTTCACACTGCCAGAGGCAGGGTTGGATGGGATATTAGGATTCTTCCCTGTGAGGGAGGTGAAGCACTGGAACAGATTGTCTAGAAACTCTGTGGATGCTCCATCCCTGGAAGTGTTCAAGGTCAGGTTGGACAGGGCTTGGAGCAACCTGGAATAGTGGAAGATGTCCCTGCCCTTGGCAGGTGATCTTTAAGGTCCTTCCCAACCCAAAGCATCATATGATTCTGGGATCTTTGATGAGTGAAGCACTTTCATCACCACTGTTGGGGTCCTATACAATTATAAGAAGAATAATTTTAGAATAAATAATCACTTTTGGGAGGGAAAAAAAAAAAGGATTTTTTTTTCTACTTTGTTTTTTGAACTTGATCAATAAGTACCAATCTTTGCTAGAAACCTCAGAAACCACTTCTCTGCATGTTGGAACCACAGCCCCTTCTACCTTGGTTCACAGACTTAATAAGTTCTGTCATCTGTTCTGAGCCTCACTCCAATGTGGAAATGAGTCTTATTTTGACTTCTCAATGTAGGAAATGCCAGAGTGGTAACTTGTACAGCACATGCAGCAATTGTTTCCTTACAGCAACACTAAGATTACACAAATAAGAGCTGTCATTTCCTGAATTTCACAGATGAAGAGAGGAACACCATTCTGTCTTTTAACTTGTGAGATACATAAAAAAGTCTTAAATAATTTCCATAAGAAAAAAGACCTCTTGTTTCACCCTGAAATTTCCTGTAATTTCAATGCATTTAATTTTCAGATTCGGTTGATATAAAGAAAAGGGACATCAGTGAAGTGCTATTATCCATCTGACTTTCTAAGCAGAGCCACAGCCATGAAGATTGCTGGAAAAAAGTGCTTAAACCACTGCAGTACATGTAGAAAATGTAGCAAGTAAGGTCAAACTTGCAAGCAAATTCACATGATAAGAAAGAATTGCTTTGATGGTTTTTAAAACATCCTAGTCATACCATATTGGGTCATCCACACTAGCTTGAATCTTTTTTAAAGTTATAATAAATTGAAAAATCCAATTTCTTGGATGAAATATTTTTATTTTTCAGTCAAATTCAAGCTTGATTGAAATGTACTTGCAGGATTTGCAAAGTAAGCCAAGTCTGTAAAGCAATCAAGAAATTTTGATGTAGGTAGCTGGAATAGTGTCATCCGTGATCTCCCAACACAAAGTTTCCCAGCAATGTACAAGGGAGGGGAGCTCAAGGGTTTAGTGTATCTGGTAGATATATTCTGTTCTGGTGGAACTAATGTATTTAGTTGCTAAAATTTAATGGGGAAGATTTAAAAGTGTATTTGAAAACACATTAACAAATCCCCTAAAAGCTCTGCTTCTGATCAGAGGAAGTTGAAATCAAGTATTATTGCAAATTTTCAAGTAATTTGGGGTGTTTTGCTTATTTTTCNGTGTTTCGCTTATTTTTCCTATCAATTAATTATGTTATGTTTTATGTTATGTTATATTATGTTATGTTTTATGTTATGTTATGTTATGTTATGTTATGTTATGTTATGTTATGTTATTTATGTTATGTTATGTTATGCTATGCTATGGAAACTCTCATTTAAGCAGAGAGAAGTGATTACACCAGTAATTTGGATGGGTCTGATCAAACAAAATTCATGCATCTATTTTCCTGAGCCAGATCCAGGAGTGGATCTGCATCCATGATCTCACACCCAGTTCTGTCTACAACAGAGATAATACACACAAAATATTTTATTGCGGAATACACCTTGGGAAGCCTGTCAGTACATTGCACTGTGCATATAATTTCATATCACTATTTGTTTTAAATAGGGAATCTGTAAACTAATGGGCAATCCAACATTTTGCCCTCTAGTGTCTGTTGGCTGCTCCTTGAGGATTTCTGGATGTCAGCACATAACCAGCATAGTCAGACTTTTTTTCCCCGAGAAATAAAAGTATTTTCCCTCTATTGGCTTCTGGTTGGAATGTGATTATCAGGACAGGGATTCAGTGTTATTTTATTGTCTGACAGCTTTAAAATAGAATTGAGATATTACATATCTGTTTCCTTGAAAGCCTTTGGAAGACTTTGAGAGTGTATGAAGCTGCATTTCCCTTGGATCTCTTGCCACAAAGTGCTCTGACCTCTCCCTGCAGCAGCCTCTGTGCCCTGTGCCTTTGAAGGGAGGCTGTGGCACAGCATCCTGCAGCCCAGCCTGCAGGGTGCTCCAGGCCAGGCCTGCAGGAAAAAATACCAGGCAGGTTTAGGATCTTCCCCACAGAATTGGGGTGGGACGTTAAAATAGAGAGCAGAGAACTGGGCTAGGAAGGAATTTAGACAGCAGGCTATTTCTGGGTGAAGTGAACTGGAAAGAGCTTTTGTTTCTGTAACAGTTGGCAGAGTCGCAGCTCACTGGCAGAGAAACCCCAGAGCAGGAGATGAGATTTTGGATAGAGGCAAAGCTTGTGCAGAATTCCTGTTTTCCACAACCTTCTTGTAGAGAGCCTGGTAAAGTGAATCCTCCAAAGAGACCCCAGCTCACTCACTCCTGCAGGTCTGCTATGTGCTGCTACTCTTTAATAATTTTGTACTGTTTTCTGTATTATTTTAGGAAGGTGTAAAAAGTAGTCAAGAACTTGGAGTACTTACTCCTGGATTACACTCTGGTTGCTGTCACCTCCTCTGCTTTACGTGTAGCTGAGGTCCAGCACATACATCATGTCACAGCAGTACAGCTTCACTCACACACTCTGCAATGCACTTTAGGAGGCAAAACCCCCCGACTTCAATTGCAGAATACAAATACCAGTATTGTTTTCTTTAGATTGGCTATCAAAGGATAAAGCAGTATCAAATAAATCTTTCATATCATCAAAGAAATCCTCATATCACCAGTCATTTGCTGGGACAAAAATATCTACAGTTGTTTGAGGGGAGCTCTTCTGCTCTTTCACCGTATCTGTAATAACAATTTCTTCCAAAAGTTTAGAGAAATGAAAACTTAGTGGAGCTCGTGGCAGGTATGACACACACACCTTTCACAACAGGATCAACACAGGCTTTTTACTCTTTAAATTATTTTAAATTTTCTTGTTGGGACTAAACTGATTTTCCCCAAATTGTGCCTCCAGTTCTGCTGTAGCTTTGGAAATGAGATAACTGGCAAACATTAGAAAATACCTGCTGTGTCCAAGGCTTTCCAGAAGGCTGGGAGCTGACTCCACTGCTAGAAACCCAGGGCACAAAGGCTTCCTTGGGGACTGTGCTTGGATTAGTGCAGAATCCCTCCTGCACTGTGCACATGCTCAGCATAGGCAATGGCTGGTGCATTGAGGGCATGGTGGGACAGAAAGGTCATTACATCTCCCTCCAGCTCCCTGTGTAATTACTGCCAAGAGGGAGAGTCCTCCAGGGAAGAGGCTGGGATGTTTTTCACATCTCCATCACTCCCCAAGGTACCCAGGGCAGGGAAACCCACATGCAAAGGCCTTCAATATGTGGGCTTAGCCTTAAATTGCCTGTCACTCCGTGCAGGTAATATTACAATTACTGGCATCTCTTGACACTACACTCTGTTGCATGCTGATGCACATTACTGCAGAAGGAATTCCTCAAGTTTTCCTTAAGAGAGAACATTTCACTTTCCCTTTAAATACCCTGACTCTAGATGAATCTCCTGCAAGCATTTTTTTTTTTAAATCCGTCTGCAGTTTCTCTTTTCAGTCCTACAGCCATTCCCAACCCCTGTCATCTTTTGCACTCAGACACTTGCACCAATAACAAGTGTAGAATGAGCTCTGTACTGGTCCAAAATTGCTATGAATCCACAAAGGCAGATTTTCTTACTGAAGAGCAGCTTATTCCTAGACCTGGAGGGTACAGCAGAATGCAACTAATTTCCTCCCAACCACACCTTCTAGCACACAGTGAAAAGGCAATGGTTTTCCTCCCAGAAAATTTACTGAGAGTCAGGAAAGTACAAGAAGTACAAGGAATTTTGTCAGAAGGAAACTGAACTACTGCAATGTCATCAACTACTTTAAAAATGAGCAAACCTGAACTATAATAAGAGAATAATAATGGTACACCTGGGGGAAGCTGGTCACTACTAGCACCATAGAAATGTTGGCAGAAAATGCACAGGTTTGGATTGGATATTAGGAAGAAATTCTTCCCTGTGAGGGTGGTGAGGCCCTGACTCAGGTTGTCCAGAGAAGCTGTGCCTGCCCCTGGATCCCTACAAGTGTTCAAGGCCATGCTGGACGGGTCTTGGAGCAACCTGGGATAGTGGAAGGTGTCCCTGCTCAGGGCAGAAGGGTGGAACTAAATAGTCTTCAAGGTCCCTTCCAACCCAAACCATTCTATCATAGCTAAGGAGCTACAGAATCAAGAAGTATAAGATTGCTTAGTGTGGAAAAAGTAGATAACATGACTTTTTTTGTTGCTGTAAAACAACATAGAGTTAAGTATTAAGCAGCCTACTAAAAACATCAGAGTGAATAACTACAATCGGAGATTCCAGTGAATATTTCTCCTAGTTTAGGGTTGGCTCCTGAAAAAAAAAAAAAACTTTTAATATTTTTGGATTATTGCAATCTTCTACCATGATCCCACCTAGCATTGGAACATCTTATAATGAGGGACTAGAAAGTTTCTACACAAGACAAGAGGTAACACACTTAGATACTTTTTGTAAAAAATTGGTGAAATGAAAGCTCCATCATCACCTGTACTGAAAATCTTTATCCTGTGATGACATGTTCTCTGTCTAGATAAAGAATAAGTGAGCTATGATTCACCAGAGCAGTAAAAAGACACTTCAGCTGTTGATTCCTCAAGCAAACTCTGTATGAGACATTTCAAGCGCAGGGACTTCATCTGAGAAAGCTGCACTTGTGTTTTGCTGGAACCAAACGTGTCTGACTTTTGGATGCAGGGCAGGTACATTTGTTCTGGCAGCCTTTTAATTGAATCTCTCCTCTGGCAGAGAGGCAGTTCTTGTGTGTGACAGTAATGTAGATTTATGGAAAATAATAAGGTGATCAGCTGCCCTGCAGTTATTATTTTGTTTCATTCAAAAAAATAAGACACTAAGACTAAACTGATGGGTTGATGTATGAAGTGACATGCGGTGCCCGTTTCATAGTTCAGTGGAGTTAATGGAAAAACTCCCATTGCCTTCACTTAGGAATCAACCAGCAAGTGTATAAACAAGGCAAACCAAAAACTGAAAAAGTAAAAAACCTAATGCTAGGTAAGTGCCAGAACAGGAACTGTTTTATAAGTATTTAGATAGTTAAAAGAATTTCTTTTTACTTCATTCTTGTCCCTTTGTGTTCCCTGGGTTTCATATTCTGGCAGATTTGTTTAAGGCAAGATTAATCATCAAAGCAGTGAACTTCGTATCTCAGGATATGAACAGAATATCATTAGGACACGAATTTTAATTTATAACCATGTTTATGCATAAATAATTATTCATTTTTTCACTCACCTACCTCCTGATAATAATCTCATCCTAATAATAAACTCTGTCAGATCAATGGAAGTTCTTTCTTTGACTTTGCTGGATATGGGAGCAGACACCTAACCAGAGATAAAATATCCTACATGATCCAATGCATTCAAGTAAAGCTGATGATGTTTCAAATATCAATCTACAAAACTCCTCTGCAAAAAAAATCCCTGGGAAAAGACAATAGAGGAATGAATACTAATGAGGACAGAAATTAGAGACAATGGAGTTACATATATATATATTCTCATCTTTTCTGTTAAAATCACAACTAGACATAGCACTTTGTGTTCTTCCTCATTTTTGGTTTTCAGGACAGAGACATTTTCAGGAAACTCAATATTGTCAATTTTTTAATTTATATTTCCAAATCTTCTTTTCATGGATACAACATTATGCTAAAACAGCTGGAAGTACCAGAAGAAACCATCTGGCTTCACAAATATAAAACTGTGGTTTTCACCACATTGAGTATCAGCTAAAATCTACCCTTTGTTTAACCACAAGTGAAATATCACAGTCACAGGCAGGTCAAGTTGAAAAGAATATACTTCTCCACCAGGATACAGACTAGGCAGAAAACAAGATGCATCCTGGTGTGTAGCTATCACCACCAAGCAAGCCCACTCTGCTGAGTCCTTCTCCACTCAGAGGAAGCATTTCTATCCCTCCTTTTCAAATGCAGTAGCTGAGCCCTGAACATTTACACCTGCAAAAAAATATCTGAAGTACTCTCTGGTAAAGTAAATGCTACAGTAGCTGCTTTTTCTACTGAGCCCTTTTTTTCTTCTGTACTAAATGGTGATGTCAAGTCCTTTTAAACCAAAAAGTCTAAATTGTGGACTGTCCTTTGAGCCTTTTCATGGGTAAGAAAGTTTCTAACTCAAGAAAGAACAATCTCGGTGGTTCCCCATCTGTTACTTCAACTTGCTTGCAAGTGTTTTTCTTTAGTCCCCTTCATAAACCACATACAGCACATTTACTGAGAGTTCCAATGCTGGTTTTACCAACACATGGGTTAATCTCTTAATACTTAATTGGGATAGATAGGACAAAGTAAAGGTAGCAAAGTACTAGAATTGAAGTGCCATCCTTTTTTTATTCACCCTTCCCCTCAACATCAGTGCATGCCTTCTTCATGGGAAAATCCACTTAAGAACACGTCAAATTGCCCATTGCTCCTTTTAACTGATCATGCAGCCAACATTTCTTATTGGGCTGCAGGCCCTGCTGATGGAGAAAGTCAGGGATGAGCAGTTCCTCTGAGAGCACTGCGATGTGAGATATTTTTCCCCTTTTCCTTGCTAGGTAAATGGCATTAAGTATCTGTGATTGACATGTGCCACCTTAGCTTATTCTCTGTAACTTCCACACAGTCTTCAGCCACCGCAAAGCTTGAAGGATGACACTTAAATAACTTGTTTTGCACAGCAAGTCATACAACACAAGCATAAGGTTTCTCATATTCCTCGTGGCAATGTTACTTGTAGCGGAGGAATAATTTTTCTCCCTCTTCATTAGGCTTTTGAGTCCAACCCTGCCATTGATCAGCTCACCAAACTCCGAGTGACTTCAACAAGAGTTCATATATAGCTCACTGGAAAAGTGGGATTTATTAACACTCTGCTGGAGCTCACAGACTGCTGCTGCTGCCTTATTGATCGGATCCTGTGAAATGGCATGTCTACCCAGGGAGATTATGGATATAATCAAGTCAGGGGCATCAGCCTGACTGATATTTTTACAAATTTCATATTGCTTGTTATTTTCCTGGTGCTGCGTGTGGGGAAACAGAGGTACTAACAAAGCAGGAGGGAAATAATCTCTAAAAAGGGAATGTCAAATGAACTTAGAGAACCAAGTGGCATTTACTCTAGGCCAGAAAAGATTTTATCTGAGTCTTATCAACTTTTCAAGGTACGAAGTCCGCACAATATGTCTTCTGGGATTTGGGGTTTTTCTTTCTTCCCTCACTTAGCTTTAACCTTTCCAGCCAATCTAGCCCTAAATTATTTTTTGTTCTGATAAAAAAATCCCAGCTGACCCATGCCCAGGGTCTACCTAACCATTCTGGGATTTAAAAACCAAGTTTACTTTCCCATTCAATACTCCTGGGCTCAAGACTTTGGGTGGACTTTAATCAAATGCATGTTGCCCTTTGCTTGATCTGAACAATCAGCTCAGAAAATTTCTCATTATGGCTTTTGTAAGAAGAAATAATAGCCTGTCTTCTCACGAGCAAACACAATTTCAATGAACAAAATTAATGGCTGTTTCTCTTAATTTTTTCCTCCTACTGATGTGATAGGTTATATATGAGGTGTAATTACAATAATGCCAAAGTCACTGTTGAAAGAGTTAATTCACAAGGAAAAATTCCCACCAGGAAAAATAAAATAATCTCTGGTATGCAGATGAACTGTTTACTTGGTAGCTTTTCTGTGATCAAAATCAAACTAAGCTGAACTGCTGAAACAATAAAAGTAAATTGTTACTTGGGGTTTGCAAACCTCAATTAAATAAATATTATGCAGTCAACAACATTCTGTATTTTAATTAGGATAAAACAACTGAAGAGGTGTTACCAACCAATTGTGTTTATCTCACAGTAACTTTCAAACACTTCTTACAGGAGAGTATATAATGAAGGGGTTTAGCTTAAAAAAAACCCCAAACAACAAACCATCACACAAGAGAACACCACTCCAGTTTTGCTTTTATCAACATCAAAAAGTCATTTTAATATGTATTTCCCATCCTAAAAAAGTTTCTATAAAACTTTAAATTAGATAACTATGGGTATTGATAGTGGTTTTCTGGCCTAAGCATTTCAATTACTTTTAAGAAAGCAAAGCATTTTGAAAATAATGTGATCAATTTGTTGTACTTACTCTAACAAGACAAAATCGCCATCTAATTATCCAGTCAAACAAAAAACGAGTGCTAACTGGGGGGTAACTAATTTTAAATGGCAGGTACCAGAATGGAAAATCATGCCTCATTTTGCATTTTTTCTGGTAGGTAAAATGCAATGCAATGCAGTATTTTTATTATTCACTTGGGGATTTTTTGTAATGCCGTGCACTCTACAACAGCTGAATTCCTCACTGAGTTATCTGGTCCCAAGATAACTTTGGCAACAGAGGTAAAGCAGATTTCTACAGGAACTGAAGCCACAATCCACATTCTTGCTCCTCACCAGTCTGTCTCAGCTCTGCAACTGGGACAACAGCAAACCATGATTTTTATACCCCAGAGCCCAGCACAGAGCAGAGAAGTGCGAACCATAACACACATCACTGTGGCTTAAAGGGGAATAAAATGTCTCATTACTTCTTCCAGTGGCGCAGTCAGCACAGCCCTGGATGTGCCCTTTGGGTGATCTAATTGCTTCCACAGAGCAGCAGAACAGTGGCACATCCATCACCCACATCCATCACCCACATCCACGGGACCCTGCGAGCGCCGCTGGACGGGCAGCACTGACAGCGCCAAGTGCTGCATCCCTCATGGATGTTACAACATCTGTGCTCCTGCAGCCCCACTGACAATGTTAAAGGGGCTGTCAGGGAAGAGCTGAAGGGAAAATCATATTGCCAGTGTGTAACAAATGGGTGGACTCTTGTCACCTCAGGGAACACGTTATGTTTGAGAGCTCTGAACAAAGGCCACGGCTGCACTGCTGCTCTGGATGCAGCTCCAGACATGGCTGATGGCCTCAAGGTCTCTCCACAAGGTGCCAGATCCCAAGGAGGACTGAAGCATCAAAGCCTCCAGGATCTTCTGTTTCATCTGGAGCTGCGGCAGTAGGAGATGGAATACAAACTTCTCCCCTGCTTCCAGCAGGCTGAAGGACATCACCTTTGCAAAAAAAGTATTTATGTGTGAGGACTGTTCAAGTGTCAATTAATGCCAATTAAGCTGTCTTCAAAACAATGGAATTTCAGACTTCTTATAAATATTGTTCCATTATTCAGCAGCAAAACAGCGCTGTCTCAGTGGAGACAAAATTATTGGTCTAAAATTGAAAAGTTAAGCTTGTAAAGGAACAGCAATGACATTTGTAGGGGCTGACATTTCTGCACAATGTGGTGAGCTATTAATTTGCTAATTATTCGTGTAACACTATTTCAGTGTATACTTTAAGCAACAATCTAAATTGAACCTGAAGATTAAAAAACTTGCCCTAAAGGCTTGGATTTCTCCCTTTGTTTTACATTAGAATCTCTGAAGCAAATTAACAGGCTCCATTTTTGTGTGGCTTACTCAGGAGGGAAAGTGAGAGCCTCAATGGTCAGACCCTGTGCAGTGCCATGGGGCAACACTCACCACTGCCATGTAGTCTCCTCTATACCAGCAGAATTTGTATATTTGATTAACCTTTAGGTTCCCAAGAATACCAGCAGTGTCCAGAAACACAACCGGATTTTGCCATTTCTCTCTCTTTCCTTTTTAACACACTGCTGGAACATCTGCATTCACACCTGGAGCAAGGCAATTGCTCAGGTGCTCTCAGACCTCCTCTGCAGCTGGAGCTTGGGAGGGATCACACGTGTAGGTGTCAATACCTTATGCTGCCCCTTCTTTAGGTGATGATTCTCTTAATCAGCTTTTAATTCTACTTTATTAAAGAGCCAATGTTTTACAAAATGTCATTATCCCAGACCTTTGCTGCCAGGTAATTTTCACCAACCCAACAGCCAGATAAGGGATGGTTTGTGGTAGAAAAAAACTTATATTTTTCAGCAGCAATGTGGAAGCAAAGCAATTTTTTTCCCAAGTAAATGACAGAATGGCCAGTACACAGCAGGCCAAAGCATCTGGTCAGATTTCTAATGCCATTTCCAGATGTTTCATGGCCAAAACTCCCAGGCCCTCTCCACAAGCTGAGTCGAGCCTCACCTGACAACAATCCTCTTGAATCTCCTTTTGTTCTCTACCTCATATTTGCTTCCCTTAACCTCCTAGTTTCCTTGCTTGCTTTTTTGTCCTGCTTGAAGACAGGTCCCTAAAATAAGGTTCTTGTACCTATTTTAGAGATCCCAGCAGAGATCCTGGTCACCTCCAAGACCTCAGGAGTTTTTTTCTGGGTTACTCAAAGGACAACTGCTGAAGGTCAAAAGGAAGAATTTCCACTACCCTTACATATGGCCTTCACTTCCCTATGACCTGCTTCCAGGTTCACAGAAGAAAGATTGACAGTTCTGCAATGTGGAACATCAAGTGAAATCCAACCTAACTAATTTAAAAGAAAATCCATCCTTTAACATTTCAGTTGGTTGATTTTTTTTAACCAGCATAACACAGAGCCCAGATCACAGCTAAATTCACAAGTGACATTGGGCTTGTTTCTTTCCTCATTACCAGTTTCTCAATATTTGTTTGGATAATGTGTGTAAAAAATAAATGAAGAAACAGCAAGGGGAAATTAGGCAACTCCAAGTTACCTGGAAATACGCTACATTCTCTGATGATAGCATTTGAAGAAGAAAACACATGTTTGGATGATGTAGAGTGCTTCAATTATTACTTTTTTTATTTCTGTCTGTCTCTTGAGGAATGCTGTTTCCTGTGTAAATTATTTTCTCCACCAGCAGCACCTCCCAGCCCTCAAGGAGCCCCAGCTCAGCATTCAGACAGCAACAGGCTCCTCCAAGCCTCCTGTAACAGGGCACACAGATGTCCCTGTTCTGGCATACAGACTGAAAGCACTCACCTTCAAATGAAGGGTTTAAAGGGCCGGATTTGACCAATCTCCCCAGCTACACTTCTTGGTGGAAAGCTTATCCATCAAGTTTATCCATGGAAAGGGTATAGAAATGCATATGTGTGTGATATTTGTGACATTGCTTACATAATGTCCACACACACAAGTTTTAGAAGCTTTCTTGTACTCAGCCCCAGCATTATTGCCTATATTTTCTCTCTGTAGATACATGTTTGGGTTCCATTACAAAATGGGATAAGTGTGACCAAAATCTCCTCTATCCAAGCTACATTCAGGTGGTCTAGGACACCTCCACTTTTAGTCTGAAGAGAATTCTCTTATAAGCTACCAGAAAGTAGGGATGTAGCAAGCTGCAACTTGCAACTGGCTGATGTCTTTTCCACAGACTTCTTTGCTGCAGCCAAGCAACAGCTCACAAGACAACATGTCAGCCAAAAATTCTGTTGAGAGTCCTGGAAGGCTGTGAGTAACAACCTCTGTAGAATAGGATGCACAAAACTTGTTTATGGTGATGAAGAGGAAAAGTAGGTGTGTTTTACATCCAATGTGTATAAACCGCCTGGTAGACAAAACAAAGTATTTAAAGACTCTAACTAAAGAAAAATTAATGTTTAAGAAAAATTAATGTTTAAGGTGAATACTGTGACTTTGCATGTCAAGTGGGAAGGTTGGGTGCCTGTGGTTATGGAGAAACAGGAGACATGAGCACATGAATTTGAGGGAGCGCCACTAAAAATTTTTAGAAAACATGGAAGCTCAGAAGGCTGCACTTAAAAATTGACTCAGTTTCTCAGTGGATCTTACAGTGACATCTTATTGCTGCTAAGTTAACAAAGAGGCCCTAATATATGGTTAAATCACACACAACAGCAAACATTAATTAATTGATATTTGAATAGTGTACAGAGACCGTAACAGTTCTACAATTGGGATATGGGGAGCATTCACTCAAATTTGACACATCTGGTATTTTCAGTTTTCTTTGCAGCTCTCTGGTGTGGCAAGAGCTGTGGTTTTAGGAATACACAATGCCCCATGTACTTGTTCCCATGGTTGGGAGGTTACAGTGGGGATTGTGGTAGCTTTCTTTTCCATGTCACTGCTAAAGGTAGTCATGTTCTCTGTGGACAATGAGAGGATGCAGGTGATCTTTTAATTTTTAAAGTCTCAAGGCACATATATTTTTATTCCATTTTTCTGAAAGGTCAGTATCCTACAGATCACTTATCAATGATCCTTCCTTGCCCAGGTATCATTTGTACACTGTGGCATCAGTTTTTCTGGTTCAACAGTCAGCTCCTAATAAAAGAGGATGACATGTATTAGAAGTAAAGAAAAATAGCTGTAATAATAGCACTCCAGTCCTACTTACTTGTCTCTTAACCTCTTTCTTTCAAAGGTTCCCACGCTGCAGTGCTCAGAAGAAAGTTTCCATTGAATTATCCACCGGAAATCTATTGGCATCTATTGCTGTTCTGGTGCAGCAGTGTACAGGGCAACAATAACTGATAACTCTTCTTACATCCCTGCCCCTCCTCCATCTCAAAGTATGGCTCTAGAAATAAAACCTGATGCAGACACCAAATACATTTTAAATTAAGCTCAGAGCAGCAGACAGATATCAGCTCCAACTGACAGCTCGGCCCCCCAGGAGCACAGTGCTTGCCCACTGCCCCCTTGCTCCCTCCAGGCATTGTTCTGGGGAAGCACTTCTACAAAATTCTCACTGATCATGAAAGGCAAATAAACTAAATCCCAGAAGCAAAGGCAAAATGCATCAATACAGTTTTCTCTAGCAGCCTACTGCTATTTATACAGGTGACTGTGAACATTCGCACATCAAAAAGAGTGGTATTTTGGCATATCTTCCAGGAGCAATCATCTCCCTAATGGATAGCACGGTAAATATGCTGTCCCTGATGAGGAAAAGATGCTTGAATCATTACAGCAGCAGTCTGTAATGAAAAGGATGCAGATTCAGTTCCCTGTCAGATTTTCCGATACGAGATTTTTTTAGAAATCTCACAGGTATCTTTGGATTTCAGTACAAGGATCTAGGTGGCTTTTAATGCCACAATTAAAATTTCTGTGCTTTTCCTAACTTCACAAAGGAATTATCAAGATTGATACATTAAAGAACAAGGGATTCATCAGGGAGCTGGCAGCACACAGCTTTGGTATCTAAGGTGGATGGGAATTGAGACTGGGTGAATGAAGTCTCCAACCTAAAACTGTACAGTTTTTACAAATGATTGGTTCGAGGGGGCAGTGGAACAGCTGTGGACTACTCCCTTTGTAGGACACAGCAGCCATATAACACAGCAGCCATGCTGAGTTATATCTCTGTCCCCCAAATCCTCTTTGAGAGGGGCCCAGAACATCTTCCAGCAGAGGATGGTTGAGTTGCTGCATGGCACAACCACAGAATGGTTTGGATTGGAAGGGACCTCAAAGATAATTTCATTCCAAGCCCTCTGCCACAGACAGGGACACCTTCCACTATCCCAGGTTGCTCCAAGCTCCATCCATCCTAGCCTTGAACACTTCCAGAGTTGGGACATCCTTGATGCCTACACAGCAGAAGAAGGACAAATACATTCATCCAGAGTTTTTTCATGGACAGGTGAGACAATTTCACATATGTATTTTTTAAAAGCATTTCTTGTGCTGATCTTGCAGCCCAGGCACTCACACTGAAATCTGTGCTATCTCATTTCTAAGATTAAGCAGTTAAATAGTCTTGGCCTGGATCTTCTTAATCACACTAACACCACTTTTACAATGATCTGGGCTGTAAGGTTTAATATGAAGGACAATCACCCCCTTCCTTTATTACCAGCCAATGCTGAGCCAGTGCATTTAATAGGAAAGTCACCGTGGGCTTCAGAAAGAATAAGATCAGGCTCAGACTCCTGTTGACATGGAAATACTCTGAAAAGTCTGTTAAGAAGTGTCCCAAGCACTGAAGTTCTTTGTATTCCTCATTCATGTCTTAATGAAGTTGCTGCCACAAGTCTGAATTTGGAGCTTTTCTTCCTGTTGAATGTTAGTGCAAAGAATAAATAAGATCGATTAGAGTCATTTTGGCACTAAAAAAAGCCAGTGCACTCCATGTCCTTGCCAGTGCTCCCCCGTGTATCTGACGGGAATAGCTGCAAGGACTGGAGAGGCAGTAACTTTTGGACAGGACTATATCTGCTACAGAATTTCACATTAAGTAGACCATTTCCAATGAATCCCAAATGCTCATGTTCATTAGCTTTTTGTGAAGGCAGAATACCATGTAAAATGTACATTGCACAGCATGACTTGTGCTTTACTAGTGCCCTAAACGGTGAAAGGAGTCAAATCTCATCCTCTGATTAAACATTCAAAGGGAAAAAAATTATCTGAGCAGAAGAAGCATTGCTCTGTAGAAGAGAGCAATCAAACAGAACTGAGATGACTACAGTGTTCTTACACCAGAGCATGAAGTACATGTATTTTAAAATCAGCTAATATCTGCTTTCTAGACCTTTAAACCAGAAAAGAATGGGATTTTTTCTATTTAGGTAAACAGCACAATATGAGTTTGGGGACTTTGTTCAGCATGAAATGAGATATTAAACAGCAACTGAGTCAGTTATATTATTAAATCAAAATCACATTTATATATTAGCTTCTTTTTTTTCAACCTGCAAGACAGTGCCTTATATGAACAACATTCTCCATAAATGAAGGGCTATGGGAGCTGATGCAGAAGGAAGCAGGTATAATCTTTGTTTAGATGTGGGTACTTGGTAGCAGTTCCCAGTTCCTGAAATGGATGTGGCAGGTTAAGCCTCTTCTATTCCCCTCCATGCATTCTCTGGGTTGCAACTAAAAAAACTCTCACCACATGGCCCAGAAGGACCTGTGGCTTGAACACCTGCTGGGGAACTTTGTTCTGTAGCAAGTGTTAGGTATTTCTGCTTTTTACACAGACAAATCAATGTGTCAGACATCAAGGATTTCACAAACAACACTTTGAACGAGCAAAGAGATTGAGTTCACTAAAAGGGATATGACAAATGTCATTGTTGACTGGAACAATTACTGGTTTTCCTCATCTCTTTATAAAAGGTGACATCTATCTCATAGCTAGAAGAAATATTGTTTGCCATGTAGGTGAGCTGGATCAAAGTAAAGAGTGAATTTAAACTGGAATATTCCCCTGTTTTTACTACTGCAATCACTGTATAAATTTTGCACGTGACGAGCATCAGGATGATCTTGCCTACTGTGTGCTTATTGCTAGTTCTTTTTGTTCATTTATATAAAAGTTAAAAAATGAACAAAAATATTATCCAACTCACTGGAGAGTTATGAACTGTCACCGTTATTGATAACAACAGGAAATGAGATCTGCACCCGTTCCCCTTGCTCAGCATTGATGTGGTAAAATCATAAAGCAACTGGAAAATGCAGTGCCTGTGTTTCCAAGCACAAGGCAAGGGACCAGTTTCAGCACTGTGTCACCCCAGAGTGACATCTCTGTGGCTCCAGTCGTTTCAGCTGGAAACAGTGGAACAGTAAATCAAACCCCTGCGGCAACTCCTGCTTCTTCTTCATCTTCCAGCTCACCAAAGAACTTTGTCTAGGGCACTTCAGCAGTGCATTTTTACATGTCTCTGACTCCAATAAAACGCTTCAGCGTCTGCTGAGCTGGTATCCAGATGTATCACTATACAGTAAAGAAGATGTAAGTAATTTACTTAATCAAACCCGAGGCTACAGCCAGGATGTTTCATTGGATGGACCATGTCCAAGGACAAATGCTTTGTTAGAAGGCAGACTTTGCAAAAGCACATTTAGATGTGATTTTAGATAAGAAGCCATGCTTTTAGTTAGAGAATCTGTGGCAGATTTACCTAGAAAAACATTTTTTATTAGTACTTTTGAAGGAGTTATGAAACTGCCCTAGCAGAAGTCCAACAGTGGAATTCTCTATGGAGACAAGATAGTGCTGACTATCAGCATAGCACATTGGCTTCTCCCATCTGGACACCAGAAAGTGACAGGATATCCCCTGTCCTCCCAACAGCCACCAGCATGACAGATCTGGAGCACATCCTCCACATTCCTGCTAGGATTCTCCAAGCATCTGCTGGCAACATCTCCTTGGCCCCTGGAGAGCACTGCAGACCCGTCCTGAACTCCAGAGGGTACTCACTAGGGACAGAGCAAGAGGAGAACACAAGCAAAGTACAGTGGGAAAGAGGTATGATTTTGAGAACAGAAGGAAGCCAGCACAGATGAAGAGAGAAAATCCCTTTGAGTCATCAGGTGACACAATTTGCCAATGCGAAGAGCAACTCGGGACTAAACACTTCAACCACACAGGGTACTGGCCAAAGAAAAGTCTTCAAAAACAGCCTTTAAAAGCAGCAATTCCAGGGCTTTGCTGCCCTCTTGTTCTCCAGAAGTAACAGAAAGCAAAGAGCTGAAGTAACTCTACTATGCTGCCCTGGACTACTGAAAATACCTGCCAACAAGCTTAAGACAGAATTTAATGTTTGGTACCTTTAAGTTCTCCATGCTCTTCCAGTAAATCCTCCTGTCCCTAAATGTGTCAGAGAAGAGCACCATCCCTTGGTTTTTCAGGGCTGATCACCTAAACAAAATTTAAGTGACACCATGGAATCAGAGTGACAGAATTGTCCTGTTCTGGAAGCAATGCTGTGGCAACCCAGGGCAAAAGTCTAAAGATAAAGAGGTGCATAAA
The DNA here is from genome assembly GCA_013390005.1 of Calyptomena viridis. NCBI lineage: Eukaryota > Metazoa > Chordata > Aves > Passeriformes > Eurylaimidae > Calyptomena > Calyptomena viridis. The sequence continues at coordinate 244,111 of WEIV01025134.1, read as the reverse complement.
ACCTTACCTAAAATGTTAGTTCTTTCCTTCACTATTTCCTTGACTCATTTGCCTCACAACCACTCCATCAAGCTGAAACACCACCATGGGAAGAGGACACTTTGCTTCCAGGCAGAGATACAACTCTTTCTATCAAGCTTACATCTTTATCACAGAGAAAAAATCATATTTACCCCAAATCCTGCCAGAGACTCCAGCCTTTAGCTGAGAAGGTTCCTCGTGGATCTCTCAGGCTGTTCTGACACTCACTGCCTGGATACCTCTACAAGGATGATACAGCAATGAGCCCAGGTGTGTGTGGATGCTGCCATTCTGCTTCAAAGGCATCAGTTCTGCATGGCAGAAAAGGAAGCACTTTGCTTCAAGTAACATTAAAAAACCCCAAGCTTGGAAAGCTGTGTTGCCAGACAGCTTTATGAACACAGTTTTTACTCCTGTGTGAGTACAGCTGAAGAAATGAATGAAGAAACATGGATAAAATGGAACAATCACTAGAGCCTGAAGATGTTCTCAAGTGCTGTCTGGTTCTTAAGCACAGCCACTTCAGCAGGTGCACAGGTTTCAATTAGCAGGGGCTTCACACCAAAACAGTTTCACATTGAACTAATTGCTAAAAATGGTGTAATGTGGACTAAGTGCAGTGGTCCCACCCTCCTGTAAACCATCTGTGGCCTGCAAATTACTTTGGAAAGCCACAGGAGCCACAGGTGCAGCACATGCTGGTGCTGCCTGGATGCTGGAGTTGCAGCACATCCTCTGTCACATCCCTGACAGCCCTGGCCTCACATGAGAGGGTTTCAGGCTGTGCTTCTCTGTCCTCTGACAACTTCAGCAGCACAAGGCTTTTGGAGGATGATGTGCTGTTGCTTAACAGCTTGTTGTTCTAGAAACTGTTCAGTCTCGTTGTTGGCATGGAAGAAAAGCACTGGTGTTGCTTCTATATGTACTTCAGCTTTTGAAATCAATGATTGCCTTTCCTTCTTTCAAATCCAAGTCCCCTCAATGAGCACTTAGCTTTTCTTTTCCCATCAAAACCACAACGTGCCCAGCAACTCATGCATAAAAGATTGGTAGCAAACTCATGCAGTGTTTGTGTAGGTACACTTGATGAATGAGGCTAGAGATTTCCAATTTGTAAAGTTATTATTCCATAAGCACAGTTTGCCAGGTAGCAAATGTAAAATTCAGACATATTTATTCAGATAAGATCTGATACTCATCTTCATCGCATTTTCATTCTGGCAGAGATTTTTTAAGGATCCTACCAGTTATCTTCTCCCAGTGACAGGACCAGGGCTTCACCTATAACGAAGCAAATCCCTACCATCTTTGCAAAAGTACATGTGAATCTGACTTCCACAATAATCAATGAAAAATGGATACAGTCTATGCAGTGTTAATAAGGCAATTATCACACAAGCAGCACATTTTTTTCTGTGATTTCCTAATTAACGTGACTATCAACTGCTCATTAATAAAGCAATTTCCTATGCTTTGACTTGGAGCATATTGTAAACAAATTTAAGATGCCATTTCCTGCTCTGTCGTTTACATCACACTGTTAATTCACACTTGTATTTGTTTTTCCTATTTGTTAGTGCATTTCAGATAAAACTGTACATTGTGATGAGGAAGAAAAGCAGTATTAGAAACAAAGCCACAAAAAGCAGATTGGTGCATTATTTTCTAATAAATTATGTACCTAGGGAATTCTTTCACAGTATGTGAAACTACCTATCAATAATCTGGACAAAATACCTCTTTCTGCATCAGTATTTTATTTGCCTTTCTCCAGCAGATGCTACTGACAGTTTACTAAATGGTGCACTGCTTAATAAATTTAGAGGAGGAAATAGAACATTTATTTTCATACAAATCAAATCCTTCATGAACCTAAACTAACTGCTGCATTTGGGGAAAAAAGGTTTCGGTCCAGTAAATGTGTGGGAAAAGAGAATTCCTACTTCCCGATGCTAACACCAAGCAATTTCCAACACAACACATTCTTCTGGTTTGCTGTTTCCTGTAAATGCCATCCCATGGCTAAATTTTCCAGAACCAGCAATTTAAATACCCAGCTCTTTGAAATTACATCTCTGTGGTGGTGCAGCTGTCTGCGACCGAGCACAGTATGACTTTGACATACACAGTGTTCTACTAAGTGGTGTCTTTTAAAGAAAAACAACACACCTTTGCACATTCCTTTCTGACTGACTGTTTAATGTGAGAAAACATTTCTGACTGAACTTGTGTTGAAGGTTGTGTGAGCATTTAAAGGCGGGAGACATCATTTCCTGTAGTATATAACCTACACCACCACAGGCTGACTAATGAGTCAGAGAGTGCTGAAACCCTCAGGTCCCATAAACATCCACTAATGAGATGAAACAAGATCTAAAGTGCTCAAATGTTGATAAGTACAGAATGTAGCTCACGATGTACTCTTCACAAATTAGTGATGGGTTGCTATGACTCCTTAATGAAATGTTATTATGTTTTAAAACTGAAACCAGACATCTGGGGAGGGGGGAGGAAATGGGAGCGAGTGTTTGAACACCGTTGTCTAGGCTTCCTTTCATCAGCCAGCTGAATTTGCTTACTTGTCCTGAATGAGTGGATCCATTTCTACAGCTGGTGCGGTGCCTTGCAATAAAGCCGAGCAGTGTGTGCCGTCTTCCGCTCCCTGGGAAGTAGAAATCACTGGTATGGGAGAGGAGGCTTCTGTAGGAAAGGCTATACGAGCTGCTCTTTCCTGGCTGTAAAAGTCTCTTGTCATCCTGCAGCATCCAAAGGATTTGACGAACGCAAACACACCAATACATTCAGCACGTTACCAAAACGACCAGTAAAGAAATTCAAGCACTAAAGTGGTGAGAATCATTGTTTCATGGCAAACTCAGATGGGAGGATACTTATTTTAAAGTTCTTTATATGCAACCATATCAATTTCTTTTCTTAATAACCTTGATATACACATATAGATTAGAAAGATAGATAGATAGATAGATAGATAGATAGATAGATAGATACATACATACATACATACATACATACATACATACATAGATAGATACATAGATAGAGATAGATAGATAGATAGATAGATAGATAGATAGATAGATAGATAGATAGATAGATAGAAATGCATGTACACACACACACACACATATATGTATGTATACACACACGTACCTGAGCACAAACATATACATACATCATTTGAGTGCCAGACAAGGATGGATCTGGCTCCAGATACAGCAAGCCCTATAGGATTTGCAAGCCCTATAGGATTTCTTACCTGCTGGTAAACGCTGACTTTTTAAACAGTGCCCAGCACAGACACAGCTATTTCCCTAATGAGTTACACAGCAATCACTCTATTACCAGCTTCAATAAGAACTAAATGCTCCAGCTCTGGTACTGGAGGTGACTCTGAAATCACTTGCCCAGAGAGTCACGGGTTAAACTAAAGCCAGGAGATACCCAGCAGCACAGTTCCTCCAGTGAATCTTGAAAACATTTCTTTAAATGCATCATTTTAAACTTCCTTTTCAGAGGATGAAGTGAGGAAGGACCATGCTGGCAAAGATTAAATGAGCTGACATTCACTCTCCAGCACTCTGGGATGCAGGAGCCTGCTGCTGGCACTGCATATCAACACCGCGTGTGGGCGGCCGGCACAGCACCCCATGGGTGGCTTTGGGAGCTGATTCCATCTCTCCAAACCAAAAAGCACACAAATATATATCCATTTTAAATTGGATCAGTTTAACTGCTGTTCATCTTGTTACCTTACTTACTTACTTACTTACCTTCAGCCTGGTCCCCACCCCTCCACAGGGATGTGACTTGAAATCCTGCAACGTTATTGCCTGTCCAGGGTCCCTATTTTCCAAACTAAGGATAGTTTTACTATTTCACACTACCTTCTGCTGGCAATCGTGGTAATAGCTCTCGAGGGGAAAATTTAAAAAATGGAGAATAGAGCCGTGCAGTTCAGATACCTGACAGCTACTCCCCGGCCATGGCAGGACTATAAATGGCACTGGGGTGATGTCTTGGGGTTTTATCCTCTTATTTCTGGGATTTCTGTTTGACTGTATAGTTTCACTCATAAACTTTCTTGTTAGGTCTTTCCCATAAAGTGTGAAGCTATGTTTAACATTCCTTCCAAGATATCAAAGATAACATTCCTTAAGATATATCAGGGAATGTAGGGATTGATGAGTATTATAAATGTAGATTGATAAGGCCTGTTCATGCATCTTGGAATCTAGAAGCTTCCATTAAAGATCTGCACCTTTTATTTTACCTCTATTAATTTGTCTGGAAGTTTTTCCTCTGTTTTTAGTCATCAGAGGCAGGCACTGCAGCCAATGGTGTCAGCCCAATCCACAGGGATGGGTTCAAACACCTCCATATCAACCACTGCTGGATCAATATTACTAATATATATGAGCTGAGGTCCAACTTATTTTTTATCAGAGTCAGTGAGATACTTCTGACGTAATTACTGAACACAGAATCATAGAATTGTTTAGGTTGGAAGAGCCATATAAGATCATTGAGTCCAATTGTTCTCCAAGCACTGCTGAGCCCACCACTACCCTGTGTCCCCAGGTGCCACATCTACACGTCTTTTAAATCCCTGCAGGGATGCTCATTCCACCAGTTCCTTGGGAAGCCAGTTCCAGCGCTTGAAAACCTTTCAGTGGAGAAATTTTCTTCAGCCTCTCCTCATAGGACTTGTGCTCCAGATCCTTCTCCAGCTCTGTTGCCTTTCTCTGGACATGCTCCAGCACCTCAATGTCTTTCTTGTAGTGAGGGACCCAGAAGTGATAAAAGGATTTGAGGTGTGACCTCACCAGTGCCCAGTACAAGGGGACAGTCACTGCCCTGGTACTGCTGGACACACTATTGCTGAGACAGGCCAGGTGCCATTGGACCTCTTGGCCACCTGGACACACTGTTGGCTTCTGTGCAGGTGCTGTCAACCACAATTTCCACTACAAGTACTTGAACTGGATGTAAAACAAGCAGATGACTTTCAGTGGACCTTAAAAAGTTGAATATGACTTCACGACTTAAATATAAATGTAAAATGCTAAAACACCATTCAACCTACTCAACAGGTCCCAGCTCTCACTTCCTGGGCAGAAGCCCATCACCCCCAGCATCTGTGAGAACACATCATTTGCAAGATGAATAACACATCAACATTGCAATGGCAGTGCATCTGATGAGATTTGAACACAGAGCTTCCTGGGGGAAAAGCTCTACATAAAGACAAGCACTTCAGTATGCAGAGGGAGGAATAAATCTTGACAATTAAAACTCATGGTCAAAATAATAGATTAGATTAAAATCGGCTTTACTCTCTATTAATTATACTATTTCCTTCCTCTAATTGCAGTGTTCACATCATATAGTGTCATGAATGCATTTTCAGCATTTTAAAAGAAGGGTAAAGAAAAATGAAGGAAAAATTATGTGTGTACACACACACAACATATATACTTATACATGGTTTAATTATCTTAACATCATTCAAATACTGATCTCAACAACCTAGTACTGGAAAACCCAGGGTAATACTACACTAGTTCTCTAATCAATAGTCCCAGAGTAAATACTTTGTATTTCTACAAGAAAAAAAGTAAAAATTAAAAGACTCAAAGTGATTTAAAGGAACTGATTCAGATGATATATTATGTGATTTCTGTTTATTACTACCTACTCTTTTTGATTTTTAATACCAACATAAAGATCTGGGGACAAGATTTCCAACCTATTTGGTCTTCTTCCATTTGGCAAACACTGTATTTAATGGAGCTTGAAATGAAACCAGCTTTTTTTGGTACTTCCTGCTTTGCAAAATCCCAGCAGTGATGAGGGACTCTCCTGTTCATGGGCTGCAGCAGAAGATGCCCAAAAGAAAAGACACATTGTAGTCACTCTCACACAAACAGCTGAACTACTCTGTGAGGCTCCAGTCCATGAGTGAGGTTGGTAGGAGCTATCACCTTAAAAATGGATAAAATGTAATAGTACATTATTGTGATTTTTGCTGTAAATAGAAATGATTGTGATTTGTGTCTTTGACCCCCTATGCTGGGAAAACTGCAAGTGATAAACAGCCATCATAAATGACAAAGAAATAGATGATGTTACCACCTCACCTGGAATCTCACAATGCTGTCTTGGAAATCCCTGTCTCACTGTATTAGGAGTGCATGTAACTTAATTAAAGAGACTTCTTCAACTCTTATTGAAGATTTCACTAAGTCAAATAAATGCACTCACAGGTCTGTTTAAGTTTGTATTTTTCTTCTTAAGCATACTTGATCTTTTCCTGCATCTCAGAATCTATTTGGACAATCTAAAAAGAGACGAGCAATTATGAAAGCCAAGTTTTGAAATGTCTAAGAAACACTTCACAGCCACAACCTGGACTCTTCCTACCCCATTTGGGAAATTAAATATGCATTTAAGTTGGAAGTTTCTCATGCTACGCCTTTAATATATTAGTCTTCATCCGCATTTTAGTTTTCACCTCCAAAATAATAATAATGCCTCCATATCCATACAAGCTACAGCTACACAGGATATTTCAATTTGATTTAGAGTCTGGCACTAGGAAAAGTATTTTGCTAATTTTTCCATTTGTTTACTCCATGCCATCTGTTAATTCTGCATGAATACTTCATTCCACTGCTTCCTACATTGCAAATGCCTCCCCGTTTTCCAGAATACTCTGTATTTCAGTGTTGCAAAAGGGCTGGGTCTCACTGGAGCCATTCCTCATGGAAAACAATCAGTGTCACTGAACTGACCAGCTGTGCTCTTTCAAACCATACAAATCTGCTGTAGTGCAGTGACAGATTGACTTTGTCCAAGATTTATGCTCTATTTTCCAAACTTTCCCTGGGAGATCATGACCTTGTTGTGGATTTTCTTTAGAATTAATACCTTCGGATGATATGTAAATATATGGATCAATGCTTCCCTCAGCAGACGATTGCCAGACTATTCAATGACTGCTTTTTTTGGTACAAAAGACACCATCAACTCTCTCCCTCCCTGAAAATCTCCTCATAAATGTCTCTGATGGCAGATCGTTAAATGCTGAGCTGTGGCATTTCCCTGAAGATATAATTATAAAGCCGTGGGAGGAAAAGAGACAACTTTTCAGACCACACTCTTCTTTCTTTTATGGCCGTGTATTTAGTGGCTAATGTGTATACTGAATTTAATTTAATCACTTCTGTTATTTCTACTAGTTAGATAGCAGCCATTTCATTCACACATTTTATTAAATTATTTATATGGGACTTTCTACCAGCTCAGCTTCATTAAGATGGAGTTAAAAGTTTATAAGCTCCGAAATAGATGGCTGGCTGAGGTCACGGCAAGAAAGCCACGGTACAAGAAGATTCCATTTCCATGTCAGTATGTATATGCCTCTGTATGAGCCAGATGCCTAAAATCCATTGCCACTGGAGATACATCAAGTGGAGGCAGAAGAATCTGAGTAACACAGTGGGGAGGCAGAGCCCAACCGCTCCCCAGGGTTCATTGGCTTCATCGATCAAGTCTCCACCGGCACAGCAGATGAGACACGTCAGCTGCAAGTAGATACTGACATTTAGGTTAGTCTCATATTGAATCCCACTGAAACAGCCTTGACTTGAAGCACTACTTAAGAAGTTTTGAGAAGTTTGTTGTTCGGGTTTTTTTCTTGGAAAAGAGTCACATCTTTCTGAATTTTTCTGAATTTCTTTTTCTCCAATATTTATTTGAATAGTGTCTGAATCCAGGAAGAGAGTCTGGGTAGGACCACTGTATGCAGTTTTGCTAGGGGCATCACAGCCTGGGTTTAGAAGCTTGAAAAGAAGACAAGGAGGCTAATCAAGAGATGCTAATCCATCCTACTTATTGGTACCACACAATTAGTGTAACACAGGGTTCCCAATCTTACCTATTCAGTTTCTCTCACTTTCCCACATAATCCATGCTATTGCCAACTTTCACTTACCCATACCCACATCCCACACAGTACCTCAAACCCACAAAGCACCTCTCAGGTATTCCCTGCAATGAGAAACCAGCTGGAGGGATTCAGCAGACAGAGCCTGCCCTCGGCACTTCTGGCTGAGCTAAATGAAAGCCTCTTTGCTCAGCACTTTTGAATCCAGAGATGCCCTTTATATACCTTGTGAAGCCACTCTTGGCCTTCTGCTCCACCTTGTCCCCCAGAGGTGGGAAAGCAGAATGGTTAAAGGCCAGGCCAGGTGAAAGAAGCAGAGTTTGCACAGAATGGGATGGAAGCTGGTGCAATCAGCACTCTGGTGCAATCTCTCTTCAGCACTAGTATCACTATATGTAACTATTTCTTCCAAAATTACCTCTTTTTAATATCCTTAGCTAGAAATTGGCTAGGTTCAATTAACAATGATTTCATTTCCCTCTGTTTATTTTCACTATAGGAGGAATTCAATAATTATCAGTCCCACAGCCATTCTTCCCATCACACAGGCACCAACTAGATAAACTATATATGCAAATATCCCCAAAAGTGTGAACTTTGTATATCAAGTTTCCATCCACAGGTCATGAGACTTGTGCAGCAATATCATTATGGAGCCAACCTATTTTCCCTCCCAAATATTGTATTACTGAAGTCAGTCATATTTCAGCCAGTTAACAAACCATGAAAAAAAATTAAATTACTGTGTTTTGGATTTCAAAGACTGAGACATTTCAGACATTTCCTAGTCATTTAGCTGACTGAGCATGTGGTTAGTTTCCATGAGCTTTAGGTACTATAATAAGTACTATTTTTACAACAGTGAGCTGTAACTATCTTCTTTCAAAAACCTGGCCACCTCCTGCAGCTTCTGGGGAAAGAGCTCAAAAGTTCTTGTCATTAAATTACACCAAAATATGTCATACAATATACATAGGCATAAGAGATTATAAGAACAAGGGACATGTGAAAGAGAAAGATAGGGAAAGAATAAGGCCTTATCTAACTAAAGTTGTTTGACTTAGCATGATTTTAAATTAATCTAGCTAAACTAGTGGAAAAACTTTGTAAACTCATCAATCATTTTTACTGTGGTTTAAATCCATTTTTTAAAAAACAGATTAAAGTCATGGACATAGGAACTTGTTACCATGAGGAACATATTTGTGCACCACGGGCAATCTGCATAAAGGGGAATATGCCATATAAACTGAAATAACACTGTCTGTAGAGATGCTTGTTTTAATTTATCTGAATCATCTAAGCCTGTATGAAATGGAGACCACCCGTAAGGAAAAAAAAAAAGACCATAAGAGGCATAACAACAATTGCACAAGAGAAGATTTTGGATTGTGTTTCAAATTATACACTACACGCATAGAGGTCTGGAGATAAACATTCATGTAACACAAATTTATAGCTCTGCTGAAGGCTCTTCATAACATCATAACACCAAAGAACAAAGCTAGAGTGTTTTCTTGCCAAAATGGGATTTTCTAGCACTTTGCTGATTGCTTGTTTTTACAGAACAATCGGTTTATTTGACTTGTTTCAGTCTTTCTGCATTGCGGCTTCTGAACCTAACCTGCAGGAACAACAGTGTTGGAAAACTTAGTTAAGCATTGCCAAGCACATCAAAGATCACTGTAGTCAGCTGAAAAATCACTATTAACCCCAGTGATCTTTGCTGTATGTGCTTACTGTGCTCTGGTGTCTGATATGGAAAGATGCTGCTTTGCAAAACACTTTGGAAGTTTGGGAAAAAAAGGCATGAAAATTGAGCTGTTCTCCATCCCAAAGAGAGCGTCGTCACACTAAAAATAATCATATTTACCATTAGAAATGTACAAAAGTAATCAAAGTGAGTTGCTTATTTAGGGATTAAAAGTCTCCTGTAATTCTGTGTCACTAAGATTATAATAAAATCACACTACTAATAGTCTTAAGAATTGAGCAATTCTGTCCAGAAGAAACTCAACCACATGCACAAATATCTTAGACTGCTGGATGTTTGCCATTCATTTCTGCTGCAATTTATACTCTAAATTTATAAATAATATTGATTTATAATTTTTTTTGCCCAGGTGTCTGTTGTTGTTCCTGCTTTCTAATTGCACTAGAAGTTAGAAGAATTAGAAACAATTTTCACAACAGTGCAGGGTAGTGCCAACATGTGCCACCACAAGTTTTCCTAAGGAACTTCTTTCTCCCTTTTGCCATAAAACTGCATTTTAAAAAATAGTCGCTAGGAATCCCATCAGAGCAGGTTATGCCATAAAAAAAAAAGTTTGAAAATATTTTTTCTCATATGCCCCAAGCTACACCTCCAGCCTGAACCCAGGTCTCCAGGGAGTTCAGCTGGACCCCTCTGAAAAAAGCATTGAGTACAATTTTTCTAAAAGCAAGTGAAATGTTAAGGTCTGGCTCCCTGCCACCAAAGCAGGGACACTGAAAATTAAAAATGACATTCCTGGCTTTTATTCACACTACCAGTTTCTTTCTCGATCTTATGCAGCAGACTTGTTTTGTCAGTGACCTTTGTGGTGCTGCAAGAAGAAAGTAAAGGTTTGACATAATAAATCATAATGTCACTTTTGCTGTAATTGTATAATACCTGACTTTTTTTCTTTAATCAAGGTGAAATACAGGGCTACCCTCCCCTTAGTGGGTTCAAATCAACTCTAAATCCCAGTAACAATTAATTTTCTTGTCCTAATCAAATCCCCAGTTCTTGTCCTAATCAAATCCCCAGTTGATCTGGGCTTGTCCATGGCCAAATTCAGTTTGGCATGATAATACTTGGAAAACTGGGTGCTGGGTACATTAGAAAACAACCTAAAATCTTGCATTGCTCAAGCCAAGCCTGTCATGCTTACCTGCAGTTATTTTTAAGTAAACCCCTTATTTAGGGGTTTAGACCTTAGGGAACAAATTTGAAGCTCATCACCTTATTTCTGACTCACAACTCTATGGCAACTCCCAGCAGAATTCCATCCTCATGGAGTTAAATGAAGTTGGAAAGATCGGGACCAGGACTAATGTTCTATGTCCTTTAACATCTTTGTAAGTGTTTTATTCTATGAATATTTTACCTTGAAGAAAAGTCTTATTTGTGCATGTCAGAAAAGAAAGGTTTCAAGTATCTGCCATCTAGCAAAGGAAAATAAGAAAATTCATCAGAAATCCTCACCAGGGAGAAAAGAGGAAAATGAAGCTCCAGGAGCAAGAGTCAGACATTTGAAAATGCTTCTTCCTCCAAAATTTACATCCTTACCTGGCAGAATAACATGTTGCACCACCACTGAAGCCTGAGATCAATGCTAAGTGGGTAATTAAAAACCTAGTTGTGTTTAAGGGACTTCTGTCATTTGTTTGTACACAAGTTCAAATTTGAATCTCTGTGTTTAAACCTTGTGTGTTTATTTAAATATGAAAAGATGAGCAGTAAGAGGCAAATTTCCCCTTTCAGCTGCCCAGGGAATTCCTATAGATACTGGGATCAAAGTCTTGGGGAAAAAAGAGCAAGAAGACAATCCTAAAAACACCCCAAAGAAACCAGGAACAGCTAGAGAACAGGAGCAGGGCTAACAGCTAACTTGCACCACAGGCACAGGGGGGTTTCACAAAATCATTCCCAGGGGCCAAATTATTACCCATTTTTCACAGATTATTTTTGCCTTTACTTTCTCAAATTTATTGCAATGGGTTGGATTATTTTCCAACCTGCCAAAAGATTGAAGATTGTGTGAAATCCAAACTGACTTGTGTAGTGAAGTAATTACTAGTGAAAAGATAGAGATGTCACATTGCCTTGATCCTAGGTTAGAAATTTTATTTTAATGTAAACTTCTTTACACACCAGACTGAAATCAGCTGTGTGCATGGTAAAGGCTGTTTAGTACTGAACAGTGATTCCAGGTCTCATTAATTTGATCTTGCTGCACTACTTAAATACAACTACAGAATTCTTACATCCTCATCCTAATAAACATAAAATAAGTATATTTGTACTTATTAGAAATGGGAGGTGAATATTTATGACACATTTTTGAAAAGCTATTTATATACTTGCAAAACCAATAACCACCATCTTTTTTTTTAATTAATAATGTGTGTCACAGCCTTGATATTTATAGGTACAGGTTTTTTGCAAGAAAATGTTAATTATATTCACCAGTCATGAGCAGAATACATAAGAAGCAATTTATAAATTAAACACAGTAGTTTGTGGTTTGAGGAAATCAGAGCTAAACTGAAATTACGTTTAGATTCAAGGATCAGAAATAGGTACTCATTCACTACAGCACAGCAAAACATAATCAACAGATGGCAGAACAGTACTGGGGCTTGGGGTTTTTTTGGTGGTTCTTTTTTTTTCTTAGCACACATTTATCTACATTAGGCTTATAAGATAACAGTGTCAATGCTTAATAATGATTTAAGAATAAATGTGTGGTTTTGAAATGTGGCAATTAGAACATCCAAGAAAGAAGAAAGAGGTTAACCCACGTAACTGGTAATCAGAAAAAGGAAGTTCTAACTTAGATACCAGGGTAACTCAGTCCTAGAAGGCAGAGATTCACAAGAGGGTAAGTTTCAACATGAGTTTGGCATTTAAATTAAAACCACTGGCTCATGAGCAGAGAAAAAAGCATAGGAAGGGACACCTTTCACTAGATCAGGTTTCTCAAAGTCTCATCCAACCCGGCCTTGAACACGTCCAGGGAAAGGACATCCAACACCTCTCTGGGCAACCTGTGTCAGTGGTTGACATCTGTGTTTTCCATAAGAAACACATCACCATGGAAATGCCTTAAGGCATAAACTAAAGCAAGTTCTTGGATTTGGCGGCTGAGCTGTTCTATAATTAGGAATAAAGACCTGTGAAATTCCTAGTAAATATGTGGTGCTGTAAAACAGCCACACTTAGCAAGACTAAAGCTGGTCAGGTGCTGTTTGCTCCAGCAGCCCACCCCAGGTCACTCTGGCTTTCTGTCCCTCTCCTGGGGTGGGTGAGGGTGACCCTGGTGCACTCCAAAGTATTCTGGAGGCCACCTGCAGGACTCAGGGGCCGACAGGTTCCCCTGTCTTGAGCAGAGGCTGTAGGTCTGGGCTTTGCAAAGTAAATGTCCCGATGTTTAGCAAGATGGAACTGCCCTACTTGAAGTTCAGCAAGTGTCTGCATGAAGTGAGAAAGAATTGAAGCAAACATGAAGCCCTGAAACCAAAAAAGCTGTTCCACAGTGTCATGGACCCAGGGAAAACAAACAGTGGTGCCTGAGAAAGCATCAGCAGAGCCAAATCCCTCATCTGATAGTATTCATTGGAAAAATAGATGAACGAACAAACAAACAAACAAAAACCAACAAAACCAAACAACAGCAAAAAAAAAAAATAAACCCACTTGATTTGAATGAACTTGCTACCAGAGAAGGAATTGCAGGTAAACTGATCTTTTCAGTAGTAACGAACCAGGTTAATGAAGAAAAACACTTTTTGTCTCCATCTATTGGTCAATTTAGCTGCTGTTCGGGTATGTATTTTGCAATACTATTCCAGAAAGGATATCTGTTCAGCCAATACCCCAATATCCCCATCTTTTCTATCTTGTGATGAGCCTTTTTGATGCCCTGGAGTATATTTTCCATCTGCCTGATAAAAGCCTTTTTGTACAGAATGCAGGTGTCCAACTTCATTATCTACTTGTAAGTCTGCAATAATGCAGCAGCCTTCGACAAACTACTTTCCTCCCAGAAAAATAAAGTATGTGCCTTTACAAAAAGAGAATATTACAGAGAAGATCATAAACTGAAGAGGTAATTTGGGTTTCTAACTAAGCACAGGAGTTAGAATAGCATATTGACAGTATAATCTTGATTTCTGGTGACCTGGAAACTGCAATTTTTTTATTTTTTTTTTTAGTATAATAAACATAAATGTAAAAGTCTGAACCCAAAAGAATGAATGTTTTAGAAACTCTTCAGTCAGAAAAGTGCATTAGCACTTCAGGAGAGAAGGTGAAAAGGAAATAAGTAGCTATTTAAATGTGAGCAGCATCCCTTTCTTTTTTCCCTTATTTTTTAACATTAGCATCCACAACAAAATGACCTGTATGTAAGTTAATATTGGCATACTGTCCCTGCTCAGAGAGCATTCCCGCTGCATTACAGAAGGCAGCTGGGTGGCACAGTAAATGTGTCATTTGCTATTTAACATCTCTGTGACCTGGATTTAAATTCAGAGTCGCACAAAATGAGACTTCAGTTCCCTCAGAAGGCTATTAAGGCACACACAGAAAGACTTTTGAGGCATCCAAAGGCAGCGGGAACGCGCTCCCTGTGCTCGCCCCTACGGACACACACCCTCAGAGCCCACGGGGGAAAGAGGAACTGGACAGTTTTTATTAAAAGGATGCCTTCAGTTTGGAAGAAAGGCACCCAACTACTGTGAATAAATCTTCTGTTTATTTAAAAGTTTACCCACAAGGCATTAACCTCTCCATGAGAAAAGGCATTTATTATGTCGCTTCATCCCAGAGCCTTGTCACAGGGCTTTGCAGGTCTAATTGTTTTCCTGTCCACAAAGAACAAAAAGGAGAGCTGTGAAAAATTCAGAAATACTATATTCACTCACTTAAAGCATCATCACCCACCATCTACTGCATAATACTCCCAGCCTTGCCGGTGCTGCACCTGCACATGAGAATGAACTGCCTGCCTTACCTTTAGGAGGCAGGGAAAGTTCCTGTGATGAAGCTTGTCTTTAAATTAAGCTCAAAACTCACCTTTTCTATTACCTTTACATTTGGCACCTCAAAAAGATTAAAACCTCAGCTTTGACATGAGTAGTTTTTATTCTTCCCTTTTGTAGGCTCAGTTATTTTCTTTTTGAGATCTAGCCCAGCAAGGCCTGGGCACCAACACACAAATGAATTGGCATCTCTGAACCAGAACATATCACAGGTGATGTGAACCCAGAACCTTTCATCCCATTCCCAGCTGAGGACACAGTTTAAATGTGACCCCATACCAGTCCAGATCCCTGCAGCAGTCCTGCCCTGCCCCTGCCTCTAGCTCCAGATTCCCATCCTGTGCAACCAGCTGCATCCAGCAGCTCTGCCAGCTGAAATTTTTTTTTAAGTATTTTTTTTTCATTATTTTTATTTTTGGATAAACAGATCAATTCCTTGGTTCCCCAACTACCATGCAGGAGCCCATGTTAGTGCTGGCACAGAGAAGGAGATACAAAGACATCATCTGTGTACAGACGCAGATTAAACCTGACCAAACCCTAGACACGATACCTAGAAACTCAGGTGAAAGCAGAGCTACTTGTAAAGTTTCCAGGTAAATGAAGTTTCCATAGAGTTTGATGTTTTGCCATTGTTTCCATAAAAAGCTGGAAAAAGATAATTTTGTTTCAGACAAGTGAAGTTTAACCAAAGCATCTCAAATTGTCAGTCTAAATCAAATCATTCAGTACTAACGTATACCTGTCTGATCTGCAATGGGGTCTTTTCACTTCCCTTAAAAAACAAAATATTGTGATGCATTTCTGCATGAAATGAAGAGGATGAACTGAGTCGTAACTAATGCTGAGAGATTCTAGAAAAAGGAGCAATCAAAAACACAGCTATATCTTTCAGCATACTTTTATTGGTCCTTTTACTCTTCTGTGTGGAAGGTAAGATTCAAAAGAGAAATTTAAGCAAGGTTAGGATACCTGTTTGACATGTGACGAGCCAAAATCAAGTCTTTAAAATCCTTCTGGACCCCCTGATGCCTGTATCTCAAAGGAGGCTCCCTGCCTCATCTCTGCCCTGCCCTGCTGCAGGGCCAGGACATTGTCCATTTCCAGCACGTAACTCTTTCCCCAAAGCATCTTATTATTATTTTCCTTATTATATGAAGTGTCTCTACAGCTGAGGCAGGTCCCAGAGATATCTGAGGCCAGAGAGCATCAGACCAGGCTGTGCCTCAGCTGTCTATGTTCCTCACTTCCAGGTATGAAGGTGCTACCTGCACCGTCCCTCTCACTCCTGCTCTTCCACATTCCTTTCTTATTTTATTTTATTAACCATTTCAGCAGAAGATCCTGTCATCAACCTTAGGCCATGCCAGGCATTTTCTGCTAGCAGGATAAGGAGATCCCACACCTTATCTTATAAGGAGATCTACACACCTCACGTGGACCCAACAGAAGCTCCTGCATCTCTCCATAGTTTGAGTTCATACACATACAGTGTCAAACCCACATATTCTTCTATTTACATCCTCAGTTTTATGTGTATTTTGTCACTTCTGCCAAGAGTTATATGTGCTAAAACACCTACGAGCCCCAGGTTTCATTAAGGATACTGTTTTTGGCAGAGCTTCCTTTATTTATTTTAGTTCCCCGCAGAAAACTCTAATTGGGATGTTATCCACTGCTTTATTCAATTCCAACAGGACTCTTCAGGGCTAGGGAGAACTATAAATCAAATGCTTTAGAATAAATCAAAGCATAAAATTACATTGTCTCTGGCAAGAAAAAGATTTGATTATCTGCATTTCTGTACAAAGAAATTACAGGAGAACTTGCATTGCAGTTTAAAGGCCTGACTTGTTCTCAATTGAAATGTGGCAAGCAAACAGGTTTGTCCCTTCAATCTTATCCTGACAGGAATCAGTTTGAGCTGATTTGTCCCCTCCCTGGTGACAGGATGGGAATGCAGAGAGTTTGGTATTGCAGATTTAGGCTATTTCAGTCCACGTGACAAATCGGAGGGGATTTTATGTACAGGAGGAATTGAATTGTGCATCTCTCCCAAATGATGGAAGAATCACTCCCCACGAAGGTGAGGCTGTGGAAGGAATCAAAGAACAGTACAAAGCACACTATAAATAAAGGTCAGCCTCTTGCTGTATTTTCTCCAGAGAAAGGCTAAACTTGGAGACATGTTGAAAACAGGTAATTGCATTGCCTGATGCATATTTGTGGTCTATAAAGTCTTGTATTTCAAAAATATCTTGGAAGCTAAAAATGGGCCATATAAGGATTAGCTATAAAAGTCAGTAGTTAATGATTCACCATAATACATGATTTAGCTGTAAGCTAGGAAAAAAAACCCATAAAAATAGCTCAAGAAACTAATTTCTTATGCTGTTTCAGGCATACGGATGATTTAAACTCAGGCATTTCCATATTTTTCAGATCCCTGAGCAATGGCATTTGATGAGAAACCGATCTGTTTAGACATTCTCTTTCTAGGGTAAATAACGACACTTTATGGCATCCTAGAAAAGATTGTGTAGTTCCATAATTGGTAATTTTGTACAGCTTGCATGAGGTCTGTGTCATCTCACAAATTTCCCAAAGCAACTGCTCTGACTGGGGTGCTATAATTGATTACATGGAATTGCCTGGAGAGAGACACAAGCACACAATCAATTACATTGATAGAAAATTGGTGGGACCGAAGAACGGTTTATAGCAACTACAACTGAACTCCTAATGGCAGGGACAGGGGCAATGCTCACGTCCTGGGCTCACTGTTAAATTACAGAGCACATAAGAAGTGATTCTGGATAGAGTGTGCCAGTGGATCACTCTGAGGTAATTCCCAGTAGGATGGCACAGCTTTCCAGTGCATATTGCAGGGAAAAGCCGGAACTCAGAATTTCATTCAGAGAAGCTTAATCCCAACTTGTTGCCCTGGTTTCAGCCTGATTCCAGCTTTGCTACTGGTGTCTTTACATTCCTGTTCCCATCATCCAGAGTTGCAGGCCCCAGTCATTTGAAAAACTTCTGCAAATGCAAGATCTGCTTTTAATTTCCCTCACATTTCTCTTTGTGAGTGAAGCAGATTCATAGGCTTTGAGTTCTGCTTGTGTTAGATTTATCTCTAGGTGAGCAGAGTGCTTGTGATTTCATGGGCTCAGGTGAAGAGGCTCAAATGAACTCAAATAATTTTCCATATGCTACAGTGCGAGAGGTTCTATCCTGGCCTTGCTTCACCACAGCAGCTAAAATCCTGAAAGGAGTCATTCTGCTTCCGAGCTACAGCAAAGGAAAGACTGGACAGATGATACAAGAAACTCTCACTCCTCTTCATGTATTTTAGATTAAATTACTTCTTAATCAAGTATTTTTCTGGTTTTTTTTCATGGTTTCTGAAATTTCACCACTGATTATCACTAGTGGTTCAAAGAACAAAAGATTTCCTATACAAATGATAATGTGCAGCCAAATTCATGTCTGACCCTTCAGGCAGAAATACTACATTTGTCAGAGGATGGCCCCAGACTCCTTCCCTTGACATTGCTGGGAGCCCCACGTGTTAATTGAAGCCCTGTTATTGCAGAAGTCATAAGACAATTAATGAGAACAACCACTGAAGAAAAATCCTAATGAAGAAAATTCCTATCTTTTTTTTTTAATTACAGGAAGTGCATATATAATTTTATTTATGCATACACTTCACATATATATCTGCATATTTTATACTGGTGCTTCTCAGACTGATGTCAGCAGTAGACATGCCAGTTCTTGAACTCAGACCCCAGTGTTTTTGTAAACACTACAAAAAAGTCTGAAAGTGCTTGTAATATCAAATTCTTACACCAAAACCTTTTATGTCACTTCAGATTTTCCTATAAAGACATTAAGCACAGTTATTAAAAACAACAGTCTTCCAGGAACTACACTACAATGACTCTTTTCTGACACCAGTCATCAGAAAATCTCTTTAAGATGTTCAATGTGGTAAAATATGGAAATTACATACAGTTGCTAAGAGATAAAAAACTATGTGAACTTGTGAAAACATTGCAATCTGCTGCCTTTGAATCTGCAAGGTCAGCTTTATTTTTCATGATGATAACTTATTTATATTGTCCTCCTGCTAAAAATGAGTTTCTATGCAGATTACCTCTTTACTTAATACCAGCTGACCTACTGTACCTATAAATTGATATTTATTACAAGGCTGGTTAACTTCCTCATAGAGTTTACAGCCCTTTAATTACATTTTGCTAGACTAATTAATAAATACACTGTACACTTCTCCTTTCCGCTGAAACAAGCAAAGAGTCCATATTCAACACTTCTGTATCCATGTATTTATTTAAGCATTTCATTAAATGTTAGATATGTCTCTTTTTAATGAAAAATGCTGGAACAGGAGAATGAAAGTGTGGTTTATTGTCCAATTAACAAATCTAGTAGCTAACTCTGTCACTCAATGAATGATAATGTCTTGCACATAAATCAGGAAAAGAACTACTTAGGCATAGACCTCGTAATCAATGCTACAAGTATTGGCTGCTCTCCACATAATCCAGATCTAAATGTGCAGCATGATTTTATTCCAGTAACACATTAACAGAATGTACAACCATTCTGACTTTTGAAAATGGGCTAACGGTGTCAAAGCAAAAAGCATTTGTCCATTTTTTAAAATAAATGTGTCCCGATGATGAATGTGTTTAGTAATTTTAGTGATGAACCAGCAACATGAACTAACTATGGTCTCATGGTGCTTTTTCATCCCTGTGTTTCAGATGGGATCTCCACCAACCGAGGTGCACTGGCTGGGATTCAATTTTCATATGGACCTTAATCGTTCTGTGTTTCCATCAATATTCTCAGGATTCCTTTACTTCTGTATCTGCAGAGAAAGACACTTATTCTGCTTTTATGGGCAGCATCAGTTGCTCTGTTTGACCACACGAGTGCCAGAACACCGTAGGTTGTTGGGGCAGTGGCCAAAGACTTTATAATATCATTGTGCTAGAAAGCTTGGAATAAAACCAGCAGTTTTCCCGCTTCCCACTAATGTCTTCCAGGCATTGTCCTGGTCCAAGGATTTGCCACTCCACTGTGGAAAGATGGCAACGTTTCACTACTTGTACTTAGTTATAAAGCTTTTCTGATGTAAAGCTGCCGTCTTTTGAATGCTCAGAGGGTATTAAACAGGGTAAGTGCTAAAAGCATCTCAAGAGGAAGAAAACAGAAACATGCTAAAAGACTTTACAAATACATCAACTGAAGGGAAAGGGCTTGTGTTGCTTTTTGGTTGACAACCCAAAAAGCGTCTGACGCAGACACTGGGAGGCAGTGGAGGAACTGGAGACCCCAGTAAAATGACATGTGCTACTGACATGTCAAACATAAAAGCCTGGTGAATCCAGCAATTCTTTTTTTCTAAAGTGAGCTCACTTATTTGCTGAGCAGCTTTGCCTGAGCTTTCACAGCTAGAGCTGTGGAGGAACAGTAACTGAATTATGAAAGATCCCCCTGGGATATTTGAAAGGGTGAGAAGGTTCCAGAGTAGCTGGAGAATAAATCCTAATTCTCATCCAAAAGAGAGAGAATGGGATAATCATGAAAATATTAGCAGAATAAGCCTGTTGAATAACAGCCAAAGGATCTTTTACCGAAGTCATCCTAAGCAGGATTGAGGAAACACTTAAATTAATAATATGTGGATTAGTACAGTTTCAGGATGAAATGGTGTTTATGTACCCCATCTTTCTGATCACACAAAATGGAGAAATCAGGGGAGTCTGTGTGAGATTTTTTGCAGAAGTTTCTTCACTTAAAGAAATGATCAAGATGTGCAATAATGGAAAAATCTCTGAAATAAGAAAACAGGTTTGACTCTGTTCCGCTGTGCTGTCTACACATGTACTGAAGCAGATAATTTAGATTGGTTTAGAAATATAATGGAAATATAATACTTTTTTTTCCTATTTTCCTGTTTTCCTGGAAGAAGTAAGGCATTTCCTAAGGGAAACAGTTGATGTACTGCCAGGGTGATCTTGGCACTACCAGAACAGAACAATCAACGTGTGTTATTGTGAGAACTAATGGGAAATAGGAGGGCAGAAGAAAAGAGACAGATCTGAAATACATCTGAAAAAAATTCTGGCAAAGAAAATGGATATTCTGTTAAAAAAAAATAAAATTCATTACTTTTGAGATGATGTGAAATGTAATCAGAGAAAATTCTCAACAGACAAAGCTTCTACCACTGATGAAGCACTGAACCTTTCTGCAGCAGAGAAGGTGTCACACAGAGATGAAAAGCTTACCTATAATTCAGTGAAGCAGGAGAACTATTACTTATCATCAGTGGACAAACATGTATGAGATGAAATAGAACCTTTCTGTAGTGTTTTAACAGCACCAACATTGTCTGAGTGTTGATATTGATCTTATTAACACCAAGATACACGTGTCTGACCTCATCAAATCTCAGGCCCCACTACAAGCTCTGGGTCAGAGGGCATCATCCTGCATTGCAAAGAAACAGCCCAACCAGTACATTATTTCAGGGAACTAAAGAATTCTTGGGAATGAGATGAGCCCCCTTTTCTTCTCCACATTGTCTTTGCCACCCTCCCTTCTCTTAACCCCGTGAAGGTACCATCTTGTTGCATTTTAAACTATTTTTGCTCTCCAGTTGCCATATTTGATGGACATGGCTATAGGATGAAGGTATAGCATTGCCTTTCTTCTTCAGACTGTTTTTTTATTAATCAAGGTATGTAAACAATACACCACAAGGGTAGTTAGGCACTGGTGTTAATCACCTGCAGTTTTCAGTCTTGTGACTGCATCCCTGTGAGAGGCTTATGCTGGAGCTGAACATGTTTGGAACTAATCTGCTTGTTTTAATGGGATATTCAAGATAAAACAGAACTCGGCAGAATGGTAAAACCAGAACAAACAAAATCTGCCAAATCCATTTTAATGCTTCCCTGCGAGAGTATCATGAACATCAAAACCAGTGGTCCTGCACAGGTAACATCTGTGGCAATGGCTTTCGGCATTTTCTAATTGGAAGCATCTTCTCCAGCACAAGATCACAGGAATTCAACTCAAAAACACTGCAGTGGGCAACACTCATGACTGATAAACACTTGGGGCATTGATACAAAGTAAAACAATAAATAAGAAAAGACTTCTTGGACTTTCTGGCCTTGTCTACCTCAGTGAGCAGTAAATTGACTGTAATATTCACGACCTCACTCAATCTCACAAAACCATCGTCTTAGT
Organism: Calyptomena viridis; assembly: GCA_013390005.1. Classification (NCBI taxonomy): domain Eukaryota; kingdom Metazoa; phylum Chordata; class Aves; order Passeriformes; family Eurylaimidae; genus Calyptomena; species Calyptomena viridis. The sequence continues at coordinate 222,045 of WEIV01025134.1, read as the reverse complement.
CTGCAAAAGTCTGCAAAATATTAATTATTAAATTATTATTCTAACTTTTGAGATCAAAATAGTTTGTTTAGAACTACAAAGCCTTGAAAAGTTTTATATAATTATTGTACCTTTCTAATCAGGTCATTCACACCAGTGAAGCTTTTCCTTACTGCACCTACCTTCCCAAACAGGTCTGTTTTTCTTTTTCCTATTTTTAAACAAAAGGCGGATTTAATACTTTACCTAAACAGAATAATTAGGTGGCTAGATGTTTGTAGGTTGACTGCTGAAGGAATAAGTAGATTGCATTTAATTAATCAAAATCAGCTTTAAAACCCTATTACTCATAAAACATTTACATTTTACAAATCAGCTGATACATTCACAGACTATCCATTAGAGATTTGCTTGTGCTTATCTAGGATTCAAATTCTTACAGAAGTTGTTGTGCATCTAATGAGTACAACGTGTTCCAGTGACCTCCACAATGCAAAAATGCTGTCCTTGTTTAGACACAAATTGTTTTCCTCTGTTTTACTTGGTGAACATGAAAGTGGTTAACACAGTATTGTGTCATGTATAATTTAATATTATATTTATTATTCTCCCATTCTGCTTATGTGGATTTGGGGTTGAAAACTTCAATATTTATGTAATGAACTCAAAGATAACACTAGAATAAAAACCATAATACAGGCATTTTAAGTAAGAGAGAATTGTCTTTGAACAGTGGTTATGGGCTAATAAATATGGAATTTTGCAAACATGAGAAAGACGCTGTCGAATGATCTAAACAGAAGTTTTTCATTAATTGAACTGTAACACCAGATATTTCCAAAAAAAAAAAAGGTAGAAAAGGCATGACTCAAGATGATAGAATACTTCAAATGCAGTCAACAAAGTATAGACAGTATTTCCTCTTTGCTTACTAACAGCAGTGCAGTGCTCTGCCTTTGACTTCCCAGGAGCCATTTCCCAAATTGCTCGATCTCTCTAAATCCCTAAAATGAGAATAATAACAATTCTTATCTCCTTCTCTAAAATGCTCTGAAGGTCTCTTGTCAGGTGTTTGTGCAAAGACTTCCAGAGTGGCTCTGAGCTCAACTGAAATCTGTGGACACTGTTGAAATTTAAGTAAAATTATTACTAGCAACTCTTACCAGTGATCACCATCTCGCAAAACTTAACCATCAGCTGCCGTTTGAATGGTTGGTTTGAACATGGCAATTATAATTCACTCTATTCCAGAAGTGATTTCAATCTATAATTTACATGGCTATAAAATTTAAATGGCCCAGCCTCTCCTCCTCTGAGTTTGTGATTCACCTGGTCAAAAAGACATGGTTTGCCCGAAAGTGAACAGATGCTGTTTCACCTACATAATGGACTTCTCTCCTTCTTGCCTTCCTTCCAGGGCACAGTTTTACATGGATTTGATACTACTCCTGAGGAGCTGTGACACTGCTTTCACAGGGTGAAGGAGGGAGCAGCATAAGCTTTATCCACAATAGCAGAGGCCAGAATAAGCAGTTGAACATTATATCCTACTGTTATCTGACACACCCACAATTTCTCCCTCAAAGCCAAGCAAACCCTGAATTCACTACAATATCATGAGCCTTAAATAAATTAACACCCAGCTTGTGTCAGGACTCTGCGTGCTGAGCAATTTGCATTCTATACCTCCACAGATGTTTCCACTCCTTTGCAACTCTCTTGTTGGCAGAAATCAAATCAGGACACAAAACATTGCACCTAATTCTAATTCTTTACATCTTTTCCTTGAAATGGAATTAAAATCATAAATTGAAGTTTTAATAACAGCTTACATTAAGGTAGAAATTAAATTCAGCAAGTGTGACAAAACACCCATCAGACTGGACTGAACTTGGCCATCCTAATGGCCTGGGTTAATGATCAGTCCCCTTCTCCCCAGGCAGGCTCGATCATGCTCTGAGAATCACAAAGAGTTTGTGACTCACCAACAGCATGGAAATCACAAAAATTCAATGTAGTGCTGAGTGCTGGAGCATCAACATCACTGCAGCCTCCCGGGCTGTTTCTGCAGCACACTTTAGTGCAGCCTCAATGTGTGAAGCACTCTTGCAGTCAACAGTATTTTCTCACAAAGCAGCCCTGGAATCCTCCAGATCTGATTTAGAGCTGAACATGTCCTGATGTAGAATTTTTGTATTTGTTATACTCAGGTTTCCTTCACTTCAAATGCTTCTTATTTGCTGCACTAACTCAATGCAGTCTTGCAGAGATGGAATAAAATGCATGAAAGGTTATTTGCCTGCAGGTACCTGTACATATCCAACACACTGCACACATGCACAAGCACACTGATCCTGTCTGCCCTCTGCTTCTTAAACAGAGGACTTGACGACTCCTATGAACTTCTTGAATTATGTTATTAAAGCAAAAAATTTCCTAATTATAAAGAAAGAAAAATTACAAGGAAATAATATCAATAAAATAAAGCAATGGTTATTCTTGCTGTTAATTTAGGGCCTAGCCTGCATTTTTGTGATAAAACCTCAAAATAAAATAATTCTAATTTTAAAAACACATACAACTCTCTTAGCAGACCACCAGATGCCTAAGGTACAAAATCACGCAGGTCAGTGCTCTTCTGATGACTTATCAAGGACATTGTGCCCTCCACTTTACTGATGAAACCACAACTTTTCAAAAAGAAAGAGACACCTTCAATCATTATGAATTTTAGGGATAAAACCTGTACAAATCTTCCTTGTACATTAAAATAACACAGGCATTTAGGGTGAAGACTTGTTCCACAGTCAGCACTAAGTTTCTTATTGCATCACAATCTGTGTGCTACCTGCTCCTCCTGCCCCTCCAGCTTCTACCTATCACTGATAAATTCAGAAAGAAAGGTTAATTTTTCTGTCTCTCCACCCCCCTCCTCTAAAACCCCAATAGTTACAGAACCATAGAATATTCCACATTGGAAGGGACTCACAAGGATCATCGAGTCCAACTCCCGAATAGTCACTGAGACAAGAACTGTCAAGCTTTGGTAAAATGCTGCTACTATCAACAAGGTTTTCCCATGGCACTACAGTGTCTCCTTGACCATTAAGTCTTGAGGTGTTGCAGAAATATTTTCTGATTTATCTTAGTTAGAATTTAATTGAATTTAGTTATTTATAGACTCTCTTACTCTCCACCCTACTCACACCACTGCACCATGGGTCTGTTGATTAAAGATCCATCTATTGCATATCAAGGTCATCTCACCCATGAAAGCTCTTTATGTATGGGATGCAAGCTCAGGACATATTGATCCATAGGATGAGAAGAGATCATAGGCCAAAATGCCCTGACTATTTTTAGTTGGGTTATTTTTTATTTCCCCCTATCAGACAAAAGGAAATGGCTGCTTTAATGCATCGTGCTGGCTCCCTTACTTTTCAATGGAAAAGTCATATATGTCTGTGTGTGCTGCGGTTTCACTGTCAGTTTTATTCTACTACAGGCTTTCCATAAGTGATATCAAGAGAGGATCTGAATGCCAGCCATCAGGTCATACTGATGGTCCATGCTCTGGAGCTCTGAAGTCACGAGGGTGCCAACATGATCTCAGGACACTTAACACTATCAGGCAAAATACTTGACCCATCAGGAACCAATCTTCACAGAATCATAGAATGGTTTGGATTGGAAAGGACCTTAAATATCATCTTGTTCCAACCCCCTTGCCATGGGCAGGGATACCTTCCACTATCCCAGGTGCTCCAAGCCCCATCCAACCTGGCCTTGAACACCAGGGGTGGGGCATCCCCATCTTCTCTGGGCAACCTGTGCCAGGGCCTCACAGCCCTCACAACGCAGACTTTTTTTCCTAATAGCTAATCTAAACCTACTCTCTTTCAGTTTTAAGCCACTACATGCTCTGGTAAATAGTCTCTCTCCATCTTTCTCGTAAGCTCGCTTCCTGTGGACCCCTGGTATGGAGTTTTGTGGCTACAAAGCCCAGCACTGCAGTAAAATGACATATCCCCTAACACTTTCAGCCCTGGACATTCAGGGAAGGCTTGGCTCATGATGTTTAAATGGTATCTAAAAACTATTTGCAAAAGCTACTCAACCATAGGGTGAAGTTGTCTAATAGAAAAAATACATTTAGAAAAAAAGCTTCAGTTCTCCCATTTACCTTCTGTTTGCAAATAAAAACCACTTCAATTTATTTGCTGAAGCATTTCCATAAAATATTAAAAGAACCACTGACATCAATTTTTCTCCTATTGCATAAAAAAATTTGCAACTCTATACAACTCCAGTTAGAAAGCTTTTATTGCATTTATTTCCATAAGATAAAATCAGAATCTGCTCTCTTTTACAAATCTGATTGCTTTTGCCTTCTGGTCTGCTTTATCTCTTTAACGTTTATTCTTCCAGTCAGCACTTTGAAGCACTGATTGCTTCGGCTTTTTTCTCCATTAGATAAAACTTTTTCACAAGTCACAAGCTCTGAGCTGGGCTTGGTGTTAGTACCAGCTCTTATCTGCGTCTGCAGGGCTGCACTGCATTCCACTCACAAGTCATCTATTTCTTAAATATCATATATGGCATTCATACAATAGAACTCCCACTTTTCTTTCTCATGCGCCTTAATATCACTTAACTTTGATGGAAAACAGAGAGATTAATTCCACATTCAACTGCTTCAGGGGCAGGAGCAGAAGGATCCATGGGTCCCATGTGCCAGGACACAAAGTGCAGGGTTTGGGACAGGGTGGTTTCAGAAAAGGACTGTCACACATACCATGACTGAACACTTTAGGTGAGTAATATCAACCATGTAATTTCTCCTGTATTTCTAACTCTGGTTACCTGCCTGTTTGGGGCTAAATATTTGCTCCCTCAAGGCCTGTCCTGCTTCTAATGAAGCCACCAGCTGACATGAGCCAAAAAATAGCCTGAAAAAACAATCCTTGGGAACAGCTCTGCCACAGATCAGTTGGAAGGAAGAGATACAGAGAAACTTCCAGGCAGGAGGAATGAAGAGAGATTGCCTTGTTAGCCCTGGGGCCGACTTGTTTCCAGGCTTTCAGGCAGGTAACGCTGAAGAAGGTTGTTGCAGATATTGTTTTATGCTCTGTAGAAAACACAGCAGAGGTTTAGATTTCCTACAAGTACCTTGGTTTAGAGAAACAGAAAAAAAAAAAGTAAAAGAAAAATGACTTATCAATGCTGCACCTCAGTATTTCATTCTGGGGATGGGTGACACGGAGCTGAAGATGATATCACTTCCTACCAGAGGCTGCTTGCAGGTGCTCTGAGCACATGCAAAAACACTGCAAAAACATGCACAATTTTTGTCCCAAAGATGTGAAGCAGAATTCCTCTTCCTATTTGTCCTGAACTTTATGAGTAGTGCAGCTATTTAGGGAAACCTTTTCCATGATACAAGGTTGTCTTTTCTGTTATTAGCCCAAATGAAATGATAAAATAAAACTTCTTGAGATGCTAAGAACTAAACCATCTGTGCTCTTCATGGCAACCCACTGTTCTCTCTGCTCAGGGGGAGGATATGGGAGCTGCTGTCTGATTTCCACAGAGCCTGTAGGAAAAAGGATGTTGATGGATGGAGTAGCTGGTGCCCATTTAGCAGACACAGAGGAGACTGGTGGTACTTGAAGGAAATCAGGGAGGTCCCCAGCTTGGGATAATTGCTCTATGAAGGGGCTAAGACAAAAATAAGAAACAAGAAACCTTCTATCATGCTGGAAGTCTCTGAAATGCCAAGGTAAGAGGCACTACAGAAGAGCTTGCTCTGTTTTGTGAGTATAAAGATATCTGATATTAGGCAACTGAGCACCCAGAAAGGGAAAGCCAAAGAGCATTTCAAATGCTCTAAGTTATGTACAGCAAAGCTTTCTACATTCATTACAGGACACTTTTTCCCATGCATCCATTTTACTAAGTAATAATCCTTAATCTATATTAAAAAAAAACCCAAAACAAAACAGAACAATCCAAGTACGTGGTTTCCTTTGCACTTGCAGTATTCAAATCACATAGCCTGTGTACATTCGGTATCAAAGCTCTTGCTGTTATCTGTGAATATACCTCAGAAATCATCCCTTGCATCACACAGCCAGTGATCCTGATGCAGAAGAAACACTGTCTCTGAAGGATGTTTTCATTTGCTTCCATTTTCTCCTTTGTGTGTGTAAGAGCTGATGCTTCCAGATGGAACACACCGAGTCATGTTTGACTTTCTGTACACCTGACTTTGAAGCTCCCATTCACAGAACAACCTTACAGAGGGAAAAAATCCCTTTGACAAGATTATGCATAAACAAATTGAAACAAATACAGGAACGTAGTGAATTGCACCTCACAGCACACGACTCTTTGTCAGAATCAAACTTACATATTATCCTGCTGTTCAGAAAACTCTGTTACCATTATTTTCTGTATTTATTCCTTCCAGCTCAATTCTGAGCCACAAGGGATGAAACGGTTGCATAAGTCTTGCTGCTGCGAGTGTTTCAGTCTGCAGCTGGATGAGGCAGCAGCACATGTAGGAGACAGGTGATTTCAATGGCAGAGACAGAGAGGGGGCCAGGACTTCTGAAGGAACTTGGGATGAGCCATGGAAATGCTATATGTTGTTGGCCCATCTTGGTGAGGGAGGTCCTCCCGTCACTGTGAATCTGGGAGAGGCTGCTCACCGAGTAAAGGGCTGTCAGGACTAAATGTGTGTATCCACACGTGATCTGTAAAACACTCAGGGATTAGCTTCTGAGCAACTTAGGCAAATTCCCCCAGCAAAATCTACAAAAATAGGAGCCTCTGATCTTTCTGATAATTGCAAAATGAAAAATAGATATGTTTTCTGCTACAGATTGTGCCAGAACTTGCAATCTGTTCATAGGCAGCATAAAGTCATAGGATGGAAAGTTCTTCTGTTATTGTCTCTGCATTGCCCTCTTTCTGTCATAACATTTCCGAACCACTATGAATTTCCTAAACTCTAAATTCTTGCTCCTCTATTACCAGACATAAAGAGCTTAGCTTCATTATGCAACTGTAATTTCGCTTAATTTTTTGAGACTTCAACATAATTTTCTTCATGAAGAATAAGAAAAGTTATTGAAAATGACAACATTTTTGTTGGGTTGAATGAGCTTATCTTCATCACTCTGCTAGAATAATAATTTTTGCTGCCTAGTGTGGAAATCTACCTGGTTTCTGTCTAAATACAAAAGGAAGAAACATTTCGTCTTGGTTTCACATAATTACTATAATAGACATGCTCAGATCTTTTCATAGTTAATTTGTGTGTAAGCTTATGTACTAAATAGTGTAAGCAAAAATAACTTTCCTTACATCTTCTAGCAACTTCTAAGAAAACAGAAGTGTTTTTGGAAAAAAACCTAATTTCCATTGTTTAAAAAAAAAAATTATTGCAATCATCCTCTGTAATTTATGGGGACACTTACATTCCAGGTAAGCCTGGGGGCGACCCAGCTTGTTCAAGGGTGATGGTCTGGGTACACAGGGCATGGTGACAAGCACAGGATTCTCTTGATCCATCTTTTGGCCAGTTCTGCAGAAGCCACAATTCAGTCTGCCTTGGTCTGCAGGATGTTTTTAAGGTCTTTTATGAATGCTCCATGCCACAGGTAGAGACAGCTCCTCTGTCACAGCACAGGGTGTGGACTGGCCACAAAAATGACTGTGCTCTCTATTTTGATTGAAACCTTGCCTTGAACCTTGAGCCTGCTGCTATGTCAGCCTTTGTTTATAAAGATGAGCCCGAGCCGATTCACACGGACACCTCTCAGTGCCAATGGAGTGATGTTTATGGCAGAGCAACACTGCACAAGTACCCTGAAAGCCTGTACATCTTCCCAAAATCTTGGTGCAGTGTTATTAAACACTCACATTCCCCAAAACAATCTGGCAGCAGAGCACATTTGTCAAAGGGGGATCGGCCTCAGCCAAACAAGTCACCTCTCAAATTGGAAAGCTTTCCTTGAGCTGTGCTGGGGACACTGCAGTCGATCACTGCAGTGACCACCTCACCTCACACTGCTGGCACCTCAAAAACACTGAGTCATTTTAGTAACTAACCCACCCAGTTACAGGGATCTGACTCCTAAGGGAGAAAGAAGGTTTTAATGTAATGTGGCGTAATGATGAATCTTCCTTTATTATCCATTGCTAACAACAGGTGAAGGAAAATAGAACTTTATTTCTTAAAAGTTCACTGTTCCTGGTGCTTTTCCCCATATCTTTTAATTAGAAACTATGATTGCTTCTTCATTATCATCCTCAGAACACAGGGTTACAAGTAAGTATCAGCTTTTTGGAACACACACATGTGAAATGTCCTAACTATTCCCAGTGAATAAAGAGAAATGCTGAAAACATGTTTCATAAACAGAATACTCCCCAAAGTCTTAATGGTTGCTGGTTTAGCTTTAACTTGTCCATTAGTGCTCTTAAAAACTCCTGCAAAACCCCTGCAAACATGTCTCTGCAGAAAAAATGCTAAAACATTTTGAGATGGGAAAAAGTCAGGAAGGCAAAAGACTCACATTATGAAGTGTCATCCTTTCCACCTGTCCATATTCACATGTGCTACAGAATAAAAGGAAAGAGCAAGAAAGACTAAAAGTAGGCCATGATGTGCAAAGTAAGATAAACCACCTCAGTCTAATGAAGCCTGTTGAAAACTTGGAAACTGTCTTACAAAAGAGAGTCAAATGAAGCCAAACTGTTGCTCTCAGAATCCCTGTTCTTGGCATGCTTTTCCCTGCCTCATCTCCCAGTGGATTTTAATTTATCAGACTAGATAAGCACTGCTTCCCTGTCTTTAATATATCTTTATTTTTCTCCTAAAAAAGACAGACAATATATTTTGAGTAAGTAAAGTCTAGAATTTTAACTCCATTCATCTGCTCTGGTTTTTGAACTAATGTATTTTGTGTGAGTATCATCTATGACTACGCTGGTAAATTGAGACAAATGACTCTAAGAGCCAACAGAAGGGGTGGAACATTGGATTTTCTTTTTCTGTATCTTACATCTCTGTAGAGTTCACCTGAAAACGTGGTAAGAGCTAATTTAAGTGTACATGATACACTAGGTTATGTAAAATTTACACAATTATATTTGAAATTATCTTGTTATTACTATTAAACCAAAAGCATTTGTTGTTTTTTTTGAGTTTAGATTTGATAATGTATCATTTGTGTGATCTTGTGTTTGTATAAATGTTACATAGGCTTTAATTTTAATGGAATAAAAGTGTTCATAATATGAACCCCCTGTTACAATCCCAAACAAAGCCTTGGACCTTGTGCACAACCAGTCCTTTTTCCAGTAGCCTCTTGCTGGTTTTCAAGACCACCAAAAGACACCTGCAGAGTAACTAAAACTCCCCTCCTGCTCTTCCTCTCTCGCCCTGGGATGAAGGCTGCTCTCCTGCAGACCTCCCAAACCACACTGGGTGGGCAGATACACTTTGATGTCCTCTGCAATTATTTTGACTGCAGTATGCAAAATTGCTACATTGCAAGAATGCAAGTTTGGCCTCTCAACTCCATTATGCTTTGACTGTGGAAGAGTTGCCAGCAGTCAGCATTTGTGAGCAATTAATATAAAGCACTGTGAGGTTCGAGATACCATTACTCTTCCTTCATTAGCCTTTATACTTGCCTTTGACAAGTCTGTGGTTGGCAAAATCTGACTTTTAAGAGCTTCTACAGTCTGCAATTTTACCTCCTAGTATGTTGAAATCTCCAAAGTGCATACTGAAAGGACAATACATCAATAACAAGGAGCATCCTTGGATCCTGAAAGGATTACTCAGTGAGCATGGAGGGGCTCACAGGCTGCATGGCAAAACCCGACACATGCAATTAGGACAGTCCTGGAATATATGCTGGTAGGATATGCAAAATGCCATCTCTCAGAGAGATGGATGGTTCTGAAGAGAATAGATGAAAACTTTAAAGGTAAAAACTTGAACAAAGATGCCTTGAATAGTATTCCCCATATATA